>PVKA01001464.1:62253-77308 GCA_004027165.1 Ctenomys sociabilis
CCCAGCACTTGGGAGGCTGAGGCAGGAGGATTGTTGTGAGTTCGAGACCAGCCTGAGCTACAAAGTGAGCTTAAGGCCAGCCTGAACTGCACAGTGAGACCCTGTCTCAAAAAGACAAAAAAAAAAAAAAAAAAAAAAAAAAAAAAAAAAAAAAAAAAAAAAAAAAAAAAAAAAAAAAAAAAAAAAAAAAAAAAAAAAAGACAACAACAACAAAAAAATCAAGTGACAGCAAGACCCCATGCCAAGCTGGCCACTAAGACCTGGCATGGTGATGTGTGTCTGTAATCCCAGTGCTGGGGAAACTGAAAACAGGAGGATGACTACAAGTCAGCTGCATAGTGCGACCCTGTACCATTTTTAAAAAGTTAAAAATATCAAGTGATAGCTTTTACTCTGTCTCCCTTTTTCTACACTATTTTGGAAGAGGCTTAATTGAGATTAATTTAATAAAATAATATATAAGGCCTTATTTCAGTCAGTGTGGAGCACAACTGTCTCCTGAAATTAGACCATGTCCTTATTAAAATGGATTAATTTATTACTGGCTTTAGGCTGGGACAATACTTTTGTTACATGACCAAATTTAGAAGGAAAATCAAGCAGTCTTATTTTACAGGAAATGACTGAAAGGATGGAGGTTGTAATGGATTGACAACTGGTGGCCAGCTTGTAACACCCCACTGAACTGAGCCAGTGTGGTGCTGGCGTGGGAGGCCCACCTGAGGATTGTTGCCAAGAAAGTAAAAGGGACAAATGACAGGAAGGAGACGTTCTGTTGGGGAGCTGTTAGCCCCCCTTGGTCTGCTGGTTCTCCTGAGAAGTTTTTCACGCTGGCTTTCCTGATATAAACTTGGATGTAGTCATTGTAGGAGGAGCTTGGGGCCTTGCAATCATTGAGGAAGGCTCTGGTACCTTTAAGGAGAGGTCTTGCCCCTACTTGAGTGCCAGTCCCTCAGCCTGCTGGCACAAATCCTTCATCTCACTGGCACTGACTTTGTAGCTTCTACCACTGACCTTTGGGCCTTCCCAGTGCAGATCCATAAAACATACTTGATGAAACATTGTCATGGGCTTTAGATCTTCAGCTGGACTCCTGTGGAATATTGACATGGAACCAGGCCCTCAACTAGATGATTTGGATCTTTAGTATGTGGACAGATTTCCTGCATTCTTTTTGTGACTTTTTGTGTGACTATTACAAAATAATCTTATAAATTATGCATTGTGTATTATTTTCCTTGTACACTATCACAGAGGCCTAGAGAAGCAAAGACCGAGGGGTAGGGAACAAGGAGTGTCTTCATGTTGGATGCAGTAGCACATACCTGTCATCCCCAAACCCTGGGAGTCTGAGGAAAGGATCGCAAGTATGAGCCTAGTCTAGGTAATTTAACAGTTTAGCAAGATCCACAGAATATGGTGATGTATGCCTGTAAACCTGGCACCTGTGAGGCTGAGGCAGGAGGATTTCCATGGGTTGGAGGCCAACCTGATGTGCATAAGTGAGTCTAAGGCTAACCTGCACTATAAAGTGAGACTCTGCAAAGGAATAAAAAACAAGATCCTGCCCCCTTTCTCCAAATGCTGGGAATATAGTTTAGTGTGAAGGCCCCAAGTTAAATTCCAAGTACTGGAGAGAGGGAGGGCAGGAAGGGAGAAAGAATCTCCATATTTTTAAAGGTTTTCCATGAATGATGTCAAGGTGTCTGCAGAGGGTATTAGAGTAGTGAGAGAAGATTTGAGACTCTAAATGCTGTTTATCCTTCATTTTCTGTGCTAGACTCTGGGAAACAAAGGGAACTTTCCTGATATAAGGTTCCTTCAAGTAAGACTGAAAATGGATGGCTGAAGTTTTAGCTGCCATCTTGGACCATGGATTGTCATCCAGAAATGAGGCTGTTGAAGATAATGGAAGGAAAAGACCTGCAAATATTGGGTCTTTAAAGACTGTATAGTCTCAACACCAACTCTAGGTTGACTGTCTTTGGTTTTCTTTAACATGAAGAAACAAACTTCTACTTATTTTTTGTTGTGTATCTAGGTTTTCTGTTACATGCAGCCAACCCTAATCCTGATAAACTAAACAAAAAATTAACTAAGGTAAAATGTTTTATAAAACTAAACTTTGCCGGGCGTGGTGGCGCATGCCTGTAATCCCAGCACTCGGGAGGCTGAGACAGGAGGATTTTTGTGAGTTCGAGACCAGCCTGAGCTACAAAGTGAGCTCGAGGCCAGCCTGAACTGCATAGTGAGACGCTGTCTCAAAAAGACAAAAAAAAAAAAATAAATAAATAAATAAAATAAAATAAAATAAAACTAAACTTTATATATTTGTCATCACTATTATTGTGACTAACCCATCACCAAAGTGTCCATCTTTTCCTTCCAAACAAATGATGTAGGGTCATTGATATCACTAATAATATTTCTTTACCTATCTACGATAATTTTTCTTTACCTATCTACGAATGGTGGAAAAAGTTTCCCAAAGTACAAAAATTGCAAAGAATGAAAGATAGATCATACACCTAGAAAAAAATAAACTTTTATAAAATGGCTTCTGAGATCACTTTTAAATCACACTGGGATGTTTCTAACTACATATCATTCCCCCAATACCAGAATGATGTCATCATCATCTTGTATGAAAGTTCCCTAGATTTTTTAGAATGACACTTGATTCTTGCTCTCTTACAACACTTTGTTTATTCTGGTAGGATGAAACTTAATCAAATTGAGTTTTATGGTAGGTCTCTGACACTCACATTTATGATTACTGTCTTATTAGTGATGGCAAAGAGGGCACAAGGAGCACGTTTAAATGGGGAGGGCCCTAGTGCTGCTGTCCAAGGTTCTGAACCTACAATGCACACTAACATGGGGCTGTTGGGCTCATTTCTGAGACACCAATTACACCCAACTCCTTAAAGAATGTTGACTAAGCAAAGAAGGGGGAGAGGGGAGAAAACAGTAAGAACTGAAAGGCAGAGAACAGAGATTGCTCAAAGCATAGCCACTAAGAGGAGACCAGCCGATTTCTTTTCTTTTCTTTCTTTTTTTTTTTTTGTGGAACCAGGGGTTGAACTCAGGCCCTTGCACTTGCCAGGCAAGCGCTTATTCTACTGAGCTATCTCCCCAGCCCCCCAGCCAAAACTTTTTTTTTAAAAAAAAAAGGAAAATTAGTTGGACATTTTGAAAGCAATGTTATCACAGCTAACAAAGATGGACAGTTAAAGATGAACCATAAATGTGTGTTCTAGTGCTGCAAAGCTGCACCAGTAATGTTACATTTGTGAAGACAGGGAAGCAGAACATCATGTAGGTAGAGATGGCAGGAGTGATCTTCACTGGTTTTATATCAATGTGCTCATGCTTTCCTTTTTCAATACTAATCAATAGTTGTTTTTTTGTTTTTGTTTTTGTTTTTTTTTTTTTTTTTGAGACAGAGTCCTTCCATTTGGTTCAGGCTGATCCAAAGCTCCTGGTGATCCTCCAGCTTTAACTCCCCAAGAATTGGGATTCCAGGTGTGTGCCACCACACCTACATAGTTTATGATTAAAAAATAGTATCACAGTTGCTTGGGAAATAGCTCAGTGGAAAAGTGTTGCTTAGCATGAGCAATGTCCTGATTTTGAACTCCAGAACCACAAAAAATACAGTTTAATTAATAATAATGATGTTAAGGGTGGTGGCACAGACTGGAATGCTGAACCAGGAGGGTCACAAGTTGAAGCCCATCCTGAACAATTTAGCTACTTTGTAAGACAATGTTGCAAAGGCCCTGGATTCAATCCTCAACACTGCCACTACATAAATAAATAAGTAAACAAACAGAACTTGTACAGTGACTTATGTTTTAGAATTCATACAACTAACTTCAGGTCTTTTAAAATGATTACCATAGTTTTGGTTACAGGTAATGTTTTTCCTCTGTCAGGCTGGGAAATCGAATATCATTTCAGCATCTCCTTCCTTTCTACAACTCATTCCAGCTGCTCACCCTGCATTTGGCTTGGTTAGCAGACTGATTTGCTTTCAATAAGATTCTTACATTATTCTTGATTCAAATTCACACTGGGTGTTTAAAAATGCATTATCTAAGTTAATCCTACCAACAGCACACAATATCAGTATAATTATTCTCATCACAATAAATTCAGGCCCTGGATCTTCCAGGCTGCTTGTGAACAGCTGAAAGAATGAATAGTAATTCACAAATGTCAAGGGTCTATTCTAATTTACCTATCTCTCAAAATAGGCTTTGCGGGCTTCCACATCATGAAAGACAATTCATCATTATGTTTGCAATAATACCTACCCTGATTCCTAACACATAGTAGGGGCTCAAAAGTATCTTTGAATAAGTTAAATTAATTAATGTAAATACAAGTACCATTGTGTTCATATTATTAAAACAGGGTTCATTTATGTATAATAGAAAAAAGATACATAAGAGAAACCTCAAAATAGTCTTACCTATAATGACAAGATTAGGAAAGGAGTTGATGGAATATCTAATATATGAAATACTGCGTTCTTAAAAATTAAGACAAAATAGTGAAAATAATATCTCTTTACAGCTAGGTATTGCTTTTGTGCTAGATCAAAATTTCATTTATTCTGAGGAATGAGATGGTAATCCCTCTAGTCTTTCTCCTTCTGTTCTCTTTTCTTCTCCCCTATCACCTTCCCCTTTTGACCTTAATTTCACTTACTGAGATCTTACTGCATTAATGCACTATGAAGGTTTCCAATCCTGCTTTTAAAGAGTTTATGCTCTAGTCAATAGGGGAAGGAAAGGTCACAAATAGCATTATCTTTAACCACCAGGACATTTGACTTTATTCAATAACATCAAACCCATGATTTTGCCTTGAGCTGCTCTTGCCCTCCCTGAGCTTCATGGGAAGCTTTGGAAAGAATCTTATTTCCTGAGCACAGGCGTAAAGTAAATTCTCTGCATCCATGTGTGGTGGTGCACATTTGTGATCTCAGCACTCTGGGAAGCTGAGGCAGGAGAACCCCAAATTCAAGCCTAACCTGGGCAATTTAGCAACTTAGCAAAACCCTGTAGCTAAATATTTTTTAAAGGGCTGGGGTTGTAGCTCAGTGAGAAGAGTCTATGTTCAATCCTCAATACTACCAAGATAATAATTAATAAGTAATAACAATAAGATCCATGGAGATAATTTAGTGGTAGTGCCTAGCAAACACAAGGTCCTTATACTAAAAGAGAGAGAGAGAGAGGGGAAGAAGGAGGAGAAGGAAGAAGAAAAAGGAGGGGTAAGGAAGATGACAGGAGAGAGAAGGGGAAGGGGGAGGAGGGCAAGGAGGAGGAGAAATACAACCCAGTCATAGGCCCAGGGTTCAATCCTAGAACCACTAAAAAAGTTTTCCTTAAAACCAGACATGGTGATGAAGGCCTGTAACCCAGTACTTCGACGGGTGAGGCAGGAGGATTTCTGTGAGTTGAATGCCAGTCTGAACTGCATAGCAAAACCCTATCTCAGAAAGAAAAAAAAATCTCCTCAATCTGCATGAAGTTTCTGTATTTGGATGAACTATAACTACAATAACAATAGGACTTTACTTTGAAATTAAAAATTAGGAGAAACCCCAGAATGATATTCAAGATGACTGGAGTCGGGGCCAAGTGCCTGCCTGGTAAGTGCAAGGGCCTGAGTTCAATTCCTAGCTTAAAAAAAAAAGAATATAGCTACCAAGAAGAAAGACTTTAACATCTAGAAGGGGCCTTGGGATTTCTATAGCTTATCATGTAACTCCATTATTTTCCAGAACTAAGAGTTGGGGTCCAGAGAGTACAAGGACCTACTATGGACATGCAGCAATTAGTGCCAGGGCTAAAGCATGGGTTTATAAGTACTCGTCCTCTTTCCTACTGTTTCTTGAAGACCTCCAGGGTTATCTGGGGCTGACATAAGTAACCACAGGTGGGGCCCTGCGCCACTCTGAGAGGGGGTGATGCACACTGTCGCCTCCACATGCAGAACCTTGCGCCCAGCAGCCCAGATTCCACTTGTGTGCTCTGCAACTATTCTAAGTAGGGCAAGGCACACTTTTCACCTTTTTAAACATTTCTGAGACAGGGTCTTGCTATGCATGTCAGGCTGGCCTTGAACTAACTGTGCTATCCAGGCTGGCTTCAAACTCCCAGTGATCCTCCTGCCTCAGCTCCCCAAGTGTGGGTATTACAGACATGCACCACCATGCCCTGTGCTTTGTTTTTTGTTTTTGTTTTCAGTACTGGAGATGGAACTTAAGGCCTTTGCACTGAGACACATTCCCAGTTCTTTTATACTCTTTGGGCTTGCTAGGCTTGCAAGGCTTTGCTGTGCTTGGCTCAGTCTCAGAATGCTGGGATTTCAGCTGTGCACCTGATGATGAAAATTTTAAAATGTCAATAACTTTGTGTTTATTTTAATGTTTAAAAAACATACAGGAAGCCGGGCATGGTGGCGCATGCCTGTAATCCCAGCACTCGGGAGTTTGAGGCAGGAGGATTGTTGTGAGTTCGAGACCAGCCTGAGCTACAAAGTGAGCTTAAGGCCAGCCTGAACTGCATAGTGAGACCCTGTCTCAAAAAGACCAAAAAAAATAAATAAATAAATAAATAAAAAAAAAATTAAAAAAAAATAAATAAATAAAAAACATACAGGAAGCACTTTATACTTTGACTTTATATATGAGGATATATATAGGGATAAAAGTTTTCTTTAGAATTTAAGTTGCAAAGGTGAATGAATTAGAAGAAAAATACTTTTTAAAAGTGGAGTAGCTAAGACAAGTGTAGTGCCAGGCATCACAGTGCACGCCTGTAATCCCAGCTCTTTGGAGGCTGAGGCAGGAGTATTGCATGAGTTCAAGGACATTCTGGGCTGCAGAATGAGTTTGAGCCAGACAGGGAAACATGGGAAGACTCTGTCTGAAAAGAACAGAACACACACATGCACGCACACACACACACACACACACACACACACACACACACACACACACACACACCAATTGTAGTGGTACATATCTGTACTTCTAGGACTCAAGTATTCAAAATACTTAGGATAGATATACAGCTACTTTCTCTTAATTCAGTAATAGAAAGATTTGTACTAATAATGTTTGTAGACCCGATATCATCTCTGCATCTTGTACTATGAATAACCACTAAGAAGACAACAATATACAATGTATTAATTATTGAAACTGTCCTACTAATTGGTTTTGAAACTGTCTCATTCCTATTTGTTTCTCAATAAAATAATAATAATAATTATTATTATTATTGGTGGAACCAGAGATTGAACTCAGGTCCTTGCACTTGCTAGGGAAATGCTTATTCTACACAGCCATCTCCCTGGCCTCCTCAATAAAATTATTAAAAAAAATTAGGAGGAGCTTGAGTTTGCGGTCAGCTGTGGTAATATAGTGACTCTGTCCATGAATATATAAACAAACAAACAAACAAACAAGTGAGGCAAAGTACAGTGGTTTATAGCTGTAATCTTAGCACTTGGGAAGTGGAAAGTTTAGTAAGACCCTGTTTTAAAATAAAAAGGACCGGGGGTGTAGCCCAGTGCAAAGGGCCTGGGTTTACTCTTTAGTAGCTCAGCTGCATGTGTGCATGCACACACACACACACACACACACACACACACACACACAGAGGAACACACAGAGGCTAGCTAATACAAGAATAGAGTAAAAATTATAAACGTGTGTGGCAGGCATTGGTGGTGCATTCCTATAATCCCAGTACTCAGGAGACTGAGGCAGGAATATTGCCAAAAGTTTAAAGTCAGCCTGCATTACACAATGAGTTCAAGGGCAGCTGAAACTACTACATATGAGACTCTTTCTTTCTGTTGTCTTTTTGAGACAGTTTTGCTAAGTAGTTCAGGCTGGCCTTGGGCTCCCTTTGTAGTACAGGCTGGTGTCAAATTTGAAATAATCCTCCTGTTTCAGCCCCCCAAGTGCTGGGATTACAGGCTTGTGCCACCATGCCTGGCACTTGAAACTCTTTCTAAAAAAAAAAAAAAAAAAAAAAAAAAAAAACCTCATAAATATGACATACAAATTATTGAAGTTTAGGAAACATTATGTTTGTTATGTTATACTGGGTCCCACCAAACAAAGCTAACATAAAGAAAAACTTTGACACCTTTATTTGCTTATGTCACTATGAAAAGATAACTTTTTAATTTGAAAGTGACGATTGAATAATTCGTCATATGCATATTTAGCAGATGGGGGTAAAATGCAGTTAGGAGTAGGTGTCATTTTTGGTATGAAAAGACACCTAGAGACTGGGTGTGGTGGCACACTCCTATAATGCCAGTTCTTGAAAGGCTATAAATAGGTGGATCACTATGAGTCTGATCTAGCAGTGAGACCTTGAACACCCTGTAGACCCTTCCCTAAAACACACACAAAAAAGGCAACTACATGAGAGAGTTTAGGTCTACATTTTGTTATGTGGTAGAAATAATTATATTTTCAAATATATTCTTAGAT
Source organism: Ctenomys sociabilis (assembly GCA_004027165.1). Taxonomy (NCBI): domain Eukaryota; kingdom Metazoa; phylum Chordata; class Mammalia; order Rodentia; family Ctenomyidae; genus Ctenomys; species Ctenomys sociabilis. The sequence goes on from PVKA01001464.1 coordinate 70,784, forward strand.
TTTTAAAAATGTATTTAGTACAGGGTCTCACTACACAGATCAGACTCATAGTGATTCTCCTGTTTTCAGCCTTTCAAGCACTGGGATTACAGGCTTGCCATCACGCCCAATCTCAGTCGCTGTCTCAGCACACCCTAGGGGTGGTGCCGGCATGGCACTCTGGGGATGGATTGATTTTTTTTTGAGGAACCAGGATTGGACTCAGGCCCTTGTGCTTGGCAGGGAAGCACTTATTCCACTGAGCTATCTCCCCAGCCCCTACTCTGCGGATGGAACCCTGTCACTGTGCCTGCCTAAGCAGGAGCTTTAGTCCACTGAGCTATCTGGCCACTCCTACATTCTTAGATTATTTGAGGGTCAAAGAGAAACCTCTGGCCTCTTTTTCTATTGTCAAATATGGCTATCAGAAGAGCTGGGTTTGGGATTGGGGATATAGCTCAGGGGCACGGCACCTGCTTGGCAAGCACAAGGTTGTGAGTTTGATTTCGAGTAAAAAAAAAAAAAAAGAGCTGGGTTTGCATTCTGTGTATTCCACTTAGCTTGTGGCTTCTGTCAGGTAACTTAAACTCTTTGCATTTGTGAAAAAGCCAGTTGTAAAGGAAAACTTTTAAAATTTCAAAATGCTTTGAAAGAGAGAGAGAATGACTGAAAAAGAGAAGAGGACAAAGAGAGAAGCCAGGTTTGAGGGACTATAAGAAGAATGGGAGCTGGTGACATTATTTCAGACTTCATGTGCTGAAATAGTCATTCTTGTCACAAGCTGCTACATTTTCTTCTTATGAAAACATTTCTAAGGTGGCAGATGAATATATTTTTAAATTTTTTCCTGAAACATAACACTCCGACAGGATGTGTTATAGAAATGCCAAGAAAAGAAGGCAGAAGGAGGTAAAGTCCTTGAATGAATGAAGAGGAAGATAAAGGGGTTTATTGGGTGGACCTAATCTTGCTGAGCTTTGCTCAGCCTCAGAACTCTGGGAGTCCCATTATCTCCATGAAGCTTTCCTGACCTCCTGGTTAGAGTTCACGTTCTCCCTGTTGAACTCTTGCTATATTATTACACCTTCCCTGGGGATGTTTGTCATTTCCATCAGACGATAAAAGCCCTCAGTGCTGGGCCTGTGTCTCCCTTATTGCCTATATTCCCACTTCCTTTTACAGAACCCAGATATACGACGTGCTTGGTGAATGCTGAATGAATGATTCTTCTCTAGAGACTTGAAGCTGTGACCCATGAGGAATGAGCAAAGCCCAGAGGACACTGAGCCTAAAGAAGAAACAACTCTGAGAAGACAACTCACTGTTTTCCCACATTCAAAGATGTGCACATGAAATGTGTTCTGTGGTCCGAATGCACGGCTGAAACTCAGAAAGCAAGCCTTGGGGTGGACGTGGAGCTCAGCTCAGCAAGAGGGCCATCTTTGCTTCACATGAGGCCCCTGTGGTGAGGAAGGGTGGGAAAAAAAATGAATCCTAGAACATCTATTGTACAACAGCTGACCATAACCAATTTTGAAATATACTCTATTCTTGAAAGTTGCTAAAAGAGTAGATTTTTTTTTTCCAGAACCAGGGATTGAACTCATGCCCTTGTATGAGTTTATTCCACTGAGCGCTTATTCCACTGAGCGCTTATTCCACTGAGCCATCTCCCCTGCCCCAGGAGTAGATTTGGGGGCGGGCAGTGCCAGGATGGAGTTTGATCCTTGGCTCCACACGCCTATCTGGCCCCACCCCTGGGGCGTGATAAGACAGTGATTGAGACTGGGCAAGGTGGTGTGTACCTGCAATCCCAGCACTTGGGAGACTGAAAACAGGAGAATCATTATGAGTCCAATCTACATAGTGAGACCCTCTAGTCCTGTACTAAATACATTAAAATGTAAGAAGAGTAGATTTTTGCACATTCTCATCACACAGAATAAGCGTGTGAAGCAACGTGTACATCAATTAATTTGATTTAGCTATTTTACCATGTGTAAGTATCTCATTTATTAGATTTACATGGTAAACATTTATGTCAATTAAAATAAATAAAATACAGCCAGGCAAGGTGATATATGCCTGTAATCACAGCACTTGGGAGACTGAGGCAGGAGGATCACCATGAGTTGAAGGCCAGCTTGAATTGCATAGTGAGACCCTGCCTCAAATAGCCAAGAACCAGAAATAAATAAATAACATAGAAAAAAAAAAGACCACAGTAAGCTTTTTTCTCTCTCGCTCTTCAAAACATTTTTTTTTTACTTTTAATAAATGTAATTCCTCCCTACCTTTAAAAAATACAACAAAGCAAGTTTCAGCTTACTCTAAGGAATTCTACCTATCGGAATTGGCCAGTACGCTGCTGCCATGGGCTGTCCTACATGGGTGTGATCTCATTCAAGCAGAGTAGATATCATTCTTTAGTTTTCCAGCTACTAAATAGACATTCTCTGTAGTTTGGCCTTCTACTCTCACATGTATCTCTTGACTTTTAGGTTTCTAAGTAAGTCTAAGACATTTCCTCACTGGGGACCTCCATCCATTCCTGGAACACTGCACTTCACAGTTGGAAGGAAGGAAGGAAGCTCAGAAATCACCTGACCCAGACAACGCCCCCTACCCCCTGCCATGCTGGATAGTGAGCCCAGAGCCCTGGATATGCTAAACAAGTGCTGTACAACTAGCTATGCCCCAAGTTCTCCATTCCTTCTTTGTGCCCTCTATAGATGGGAAAACCAAGATAGTGAGACTATGGTGGAGGCAGACTAGAACCCAAATCCACAGGGTTTTCTCCCTGGACCAAAATAAGGTGCCACATGTATAAGCAATATGACTTTTTTTCCCTTTCCTGCATCTGGGTCTTGTGTAGCAGTAGCTAACTCTATTCCCTGTTTTTTCATTTCAGAATAAAAATTGGAAGAAAAAAAGACTGGAGGTATAGTTCAGAGGCATAGCACAAGCTTATAATGCCCAAGGTCCTGGGTTTTAATCCTAATATCACCCCCCTCCCCTGGCCAATTGAAATCCTAGCACTCAGGAGGCTGAGGCTAGAGTATTATTATTACAAGTTCAAGGCCAGCATAGACTACATAGTAAATTCAAGGCCAGCCTGAGTTGCATAGTGAGACCCTGCTTTAAGAAAAAAAAAAAAAAAATTAGGCTTTAATTCTGCTTTTCTAGAACTGCGACTTTGGACAAATTGACTAGCCACGTAACCTTGTCTCTCATTTATAACATGAGAATAGCTGTACCTCCTTTGCAGGGGTTTGATGAGGCTTAAATAAAAAAGCACGTGAAAGGCTGGGAAGACAGCTTGGTGGTCTAAGTGTCTGTCTGGCAAGTGCAAGGACCCGAGTTCTAGCCCTGGTACTGCATGCCATGGCAGCCCTGCGTCGAACTGGCCATTGAAACAGGGAGTGGTGGTACAGGCCTATAATCCCAGCACTAGGGAGGCTGAGATAGGAGGATCATTATAAGTCCAAGCTGTGTAGTAAGACCTTGTATCAAATAAATAAATAAATAAATAAATTTTAATTTGTTTTAAGAAGGACATGAAACTCTTAGCATGGTATCCTAATAAGCACTTACCATTTTTTTAGATCCTGGTGACACAGTGCATGTTTGTAATCCTAGTATTCAGGAGGCTGAAGCAGGAGTATCACTGACTTCCAAGCCAGCCTGGGCTATACAGTGAGTTCAAGACCACCCTGGAATAGATAGTGGGACCTTACCTCAAAACAAAACAAAACAAATTTAGAAGATGGTCCTTGTCTTTTTATTTTTCTTCTAAATCTCTTTCCAGAAATAAAAATGGATCCCTCTTCCCCTGAGAAACAATCCTGCTCGATCTTAGTGACTGATTCTAGGAACACTTCCCAACAGTATCGTTTGTTTGTTGTTTTTGTGTCTTGCTATGTAGATCTTGAATTTGGTATGAAAGCTTAGGCTGGCTGACACTTGTGATTTCTTTTTCTTTTTTGGCAGAACTGGGGATTGAACTCAGGCCCTTGCACTTGCCAGGGAAGTGCTTATTCCACTGAGCCATCTCCCCGGCCCCCTGACACTTGTGATTTCTGGTACCCCTGTACTGCCTAACTGGATGACATTGCATTGTCTCTTCAATTGAGCTTGCTTTTCAGTCTATAAATTAAGTCAGGAGAGAAAGAACATCTGCTTTCTTTTTATAGCAATTCACTTTCACAAGTATGACTTAATTTTGTAATGTAAAGAAACAAGAGATTCTAAAAATTAGACTAGACTATCCACGATCCCTCCTTGTTACAGCAAAGCACAAGAATTTAAACCTCCCCCTTCTACTCCCATTCTCTCCCCCCACCTCATTCTCTCACTCTCTTCCTGGCCTTCGCATGTGAAACTCCACCAGCTTTTGAAGTGCACATTTTAGGATTGTGAGAAATGTACAATTCTCCTCTGGCTCCCTTACAGGAATTATTCCAGAAACGGTTCTACCTAGAAAGAAGAAAGAGCCCAGAACTGATCTGGTTGTCTCACTGTTGGTTGCCTCAGCCTATCTTTTCATTTGAGCACTTTTCTTTATAATTTTACTGTTTTATCCCCACCCCAATACCTCTATGTGTGTTTGTGTGTGCTTTTGAGAGAGAGAGAGGGACAGAGACAGAGAGAGACAGAGATTGAGACAGAGACAAAGACAGAGAGAGACAGAGACAGACAGGGGTAGAGAGAGATCCGTTAGTTAAGAGAACTGGGTTTAAAGAGTCAAGTTTACAAGAGTCAAGTTTCTGTGAAAACTTTGCAGATAGTCCCTCAGATCTCCCTTTTTCTCGAGTCAGATGCCTTAAACTTTTATAAACAAATGACTTAAATTTTATATTTTCTTCTTTGGCCCATTGCAATAGAGACCACAAAATACTCACTCTTGACATTTATATTTAAAATATTTCAAAGAAAAGACAAAATTTAAGAATTAGAATTATATGCAAAGCCATTTCTGATTTCTCTGGGGAAAAGCACACACTTCCTTGGGGCAAGAACTGGCTGGAACTAAGTGACAGCTTCCCCCTGGGGAAGGGATGCTTCGGTGGGCCAGTGTTTATCCCTTCCTTTCACTCCTGACCTTCTAAATCAGTTTTACCCTGTGAAGCCCAAGCTGCTTCACTAGAACCTGATCCCTGGATGTGGATGAATCTATGACTCCAAGATTACAGTGTAAATGCAATCATCTCCAAAATAACAATCATGTAAAATTATTTTATGCAAAATTGATGGTCAATTAGTAAAAATGTAAACGTGAGGAGTGAAATCACTTTACAAGAGTGTTTGGACCTGACATGTTATAGACACTCAACAACAGGTAATCGCTGTTTAAAAAAATGGTTATTTAGCTGGATGCAGTGGTAATATCTAGAGTCCCAGCTACAAGAAAGCTGAGGCAAGAGAATTGCTTCAGCCCAGCAGTTGAAGACCAACCCAAAGAGCATAGTAAGACCTTGTCTCTTAAGTGTGTGTGTGTGTATGTGCCTGCCCCGCAACACGTGTACAAAGCCTTTTATTTTTATATATTTTGTTACTTTGTGAACAATCCTAGTGGTGCATCCAAGAGAAATTGCAGACTGGGCATGGTGGTGCATGCCTTAAATCCAGCACTTGGGAAGGTGAGACAGGAGGACTGTGAATTCAAGGCCAGCCTGTTCTGTATAATGAATTCAGTGCCAGCCTGAACTACACACGGAGACCTCATCTCAAAACCCAAATAAGACTCTACTTCTAGGATGATGGGGGAGGGGAGGACGAATAGCAGAGAAACAACCTCTCGGAGATTTGGTGTCCAGATGCTGGAATATAGTGACATGAGGAAAAGAAGGAGAGAAGTGAATCCTGAGGCCCAGGAAAGATCTGAAGTGAGACTTAAGTTGTGTGGAGAAAGTGAGGTGAGACCCTAACTAAGAAGATGGAGGTGGCAGGCAATACTTTCTCCCTGAGCCCTGGACTCACTGTGTGGTAGGGGGAACTGCAACCTGCAGATGCATGGTGACTACTGATGACTAGAGGCCTCCACAGAGAAACACATCAGTGGGACAGAGCAGTGGACACAGTGGACAGCTGTGGCTGGTGAGTTATTTCAATTCAGATGCCCCCTCAGAGAGGGCAATTGGCTGGTAGTAATCTTGGAGAGAGGCCAACTGAGCTCAGAACTTAGAGTAGCTGCAGGCCAGCTCCACCCAGTGAGTCCAGTGTCAGGGTGAATTTCAGCTGGCAGGAGGTCAGAGAGCTGAGTTCAAGCTGATAGGAAACACACAAAGTGTTGCAGGCTGGGCAAAATGGGTTCAATTTTCCCAGCCAGAAGCCAGCCTGGACCTCAGTGGAACTAAAGGCACAGACTTGCTACCATTATCCATTACCCCACTGTAAACCTACCACTGGCTTGCTGGGGTCCATTAACTTGGATCTGGACTCTGTCTGCTTGTCTCCAAGTGACAATAGAGACATGCTTGAAGTGGACTTTTTTCTTTTCTTCTTCTCTTTTCTTGTTTTTGTTTTGTTTTCTTTTTTTCTCTTGTT
>PVKA01001464.1:77408-146560 GCA_004027165.1 Ctenomys sociabilis
TTTTTTTTTTTTTTTTTTTTTTTTTTTTTTTTTTTTTTTTTTTTTTTTTTTTTTTTTTTTTTTTTTTTTTTTTTTTTTTTTTTTTTTTTTTTTTTTTTTTTTTTTTTTTTTTTTTTTTTTTTTTTTTTTTTTTTTTTTTTTTGGTATTTAATACAGGGTCTATAGGGCTTCACTATATAGATTGGACTTGTAGTGATTCTTCTGTTTTCAGACTCCCAAGTGCTGGGATTACAGGCACTCGCCACCACGCCCAGGCTCAGGCACCATCTCAGCGCGCCCCACAGGTATGGCCTGCACAGCACACTGGGGATCAGACCACGGCTGCTGTGCTCTACCTATGCAGGTGCCTTAGTCCACTGAGCTATCAGGCCGACCCTTCCTCTTGATTTTATTTCTTCTCCTTCCTTCTTGTCTTCTTCACCAGTTTCCAAAAATTTGTAAAATCTTCCTTTGTTCTCCAGCTTGCTTCTAATCTTTTCTGCTTCTGCTTCTCCTTCTTCTATTTCTCTATTTTTCCCCCATAATCACTTTTAAATTTTCTCCCCAAGGGTAAAATTCACCATATTGAAGACTTACTCTATAATTTTCTGGTTTGTTTGAGATTTTTAAAAAATAATAATTTTATTGTGTTTTAGATTTTATTAAATAAGCACAACCCTAGTTCATACTGTTAAAAGTGGCAAATGAATAGCTAGCCCCGCTTGTCATTTTCTAGGCTGTGTTTGATGTTATTGGTATTGCTGATTGTACTGCTTTAGCCAAGGTGACATGATGGTTCTAATCAGTTGTTCTGCCTGGTATGCCAAGATTGATATTACATAAGGGTCAAAACAGTACTACTGGCCAGTGCCAAAGAACCTAGGTCAAATAGGCAGCAACTTCTTGTCTCCCACAAATTGAAGAGGTAGGGTCTTGCAACAGCCTGAAACCCAAAAGCCAGCTACACTTGGAAGACATCTCTGAGAAGTAGTCATTTCATAAGCGTTCAAAATACTATCAACAGAGCTACTTTTCATAATTTAGAAGCATCAACATAGGAATTAAACCAAATAGAACTCCAAAATTGTTGAAAAATAGTATAAATTGTTATGTCCATGGACAAGTGGGTAATTCTACCATAATAAATGAAATTACCAAACTAACCACTCATTACAAAGCTCTCCAGATTTCCACTGTTGGCAGGGAGTCACAGCTCATTTAATCCCTCTGTCTCCTTCCGCCAATAATATGTCCTGAGCCACCTTTTCCCCTTCCTTCCTACACACTCTCCTTATTCTCCTAAGGTTCTCTACTTTTATCAGTATCTCAGTTAGTAATTGCAATCTGGGCATGGTGGTGCATGACTATAATTTCAGTACTTGGGAGGCTGAGGCAGGAAGAAACCAGTACAGGCTACAAAATGAGCTCAAGGCCAGCCTGAACTGCATAGAGAGACCCTGTCTCAAGCACACACACACAAATTGAATTCCTGAGAAAGCACAGAAATGGTCCACTCATTGTCAAGTATTCCAGAAAAGAGTTCATATAATTTGGGATGAGTAGGTGGACATAGTGCCAACTTGCCTATAATCCTGGCATTTGTGAAGTGGATTCAGGAGAACTGCCACAGTTTGAGACCATCCTGGGATTCATGGTGAGTTCAAGGTCAGTCTAAACTGCACAGCAAAACTCTGTCTCTAATAATAACAATAATAATAATAATAATAATAATAATAATAATAATAATAAAATTATTATTATTATTATTATTTGGGGTGGGTTCACATGACCCATGGTGGATGCCTGTATAAAGTACATCACAAATTTAGAGGTGAATGCAAATCAGTGTAAGCCAAACGATGTTTCTTTCTTCTGCTTATTTTCCCCAACTAACACACTGTCCCACACCTTTCACACCAAGCTCAGTTCAGCAACTTATGACCTTTTGGAGTAGAAGTTCCACACTCCTTAGGGATCATTCCTAGCTGTTGTATCAGAGGAAAGAGGGCCCCAGATGTCTTTCAGCAGAATTATTCAGTCCAGAACATTCTTTGATCCATTGTCTCCTTTTTGTAAGTCCTGCCCCTCCCTACATAAAGCTCCTCTCCCTTCTGGCTTATAGAACCTTTTGCTGAAATCTTTCTGCAAATAGCCTGAAGTTTCTCAGCAGGCAAGCAACTACTCCTTTTACTTTTTTCTCCTGCCCAGGACTCTTTGGTAGGTGCAGCCTTGGGTAACCTCAGAGGAATTACAAAATAGTCTCCCTAGAAGGCTCTTGGAGAGTCTTGTGACAATTCTTAGGCTCAAAATCCAAGACTACTTCCTTCTGCTGTGCTCCTTTCTTCCTTGGGCACATTCCTTTCTGCTTCTCCATATTCTTTTTAAAAACAATGAACCTATAATCCTATCTCTGAATGACGCACACGGTTGTTGAAGAGCATGAGCTAGAAGCAAGGGCTTCATGTGGAGCTGCTGCGTTCCTTGCTCCTGTGTCGCTGTCCACAGATGTCCAGGATAACAGGCTTCTGTGGTGCTTGAAGGTGCCTCTTAATCCTCTGGTCTTGTCTAGTGCTTGTGAAAATCAGTTTCTTTTCCGGATATTGCTATTGTGAGACTGAGGTCTGGCTTTTCAGAAATACTCTTAGATGAACTCTATGCCTCTTGTTTTAAAAGATCTTGAGAATATCATTCTTTTAACTCACTCATGCATTCACTTATTCATTCATTTGGTTTGAGGGCCACCATTATTCACTCAAAGCTCTTTGCTTGAGCTTTTAGTGGCCTATTATGTGAGGAACAAAGTTAGGTGAACAAGCCCAAGACTTGGGGTTCCAGAAGCTCAGAGTTTAGTCACAGTGGCAGCTGAGTAGCCAGATAGCTTGTAAAGAATGAAATAAATTCAATGAGATTGTATCAAAGTGTTGGCCTGGGGCTGAAAGGTCCACTTCTGGGATGGACTCACGTAGGTGCTATCAGGAGATTCCATTTATTCATTATTTTCTTCTCTCTATTTCTTTCTGTCAGAAAGTTTCAGGTTTTCACCATGTGGATGTCCCTCTGAGATTGCATGAGCACCCTCGCAACATAGCAATTGTCTCCCCATAGAGTGTGTGATCTAAGAAGGAGAAACACAGAAACCATGCAGTCTTTTCTGACCTAACCTTGGAAGTCACCCTCCATCATTACCACAATTTCCTGTTGGTTATGCTGGCCACTCTCTACGCGTGAGAAGAATTAACATCAGAAGAGAATTACTGGGAGCCATCTTAGAGGCTGCTTACCCTAGCTCCCCTTGGGGAAAAAAAATCTTTTTTTTTTTTTTTTCCTGTATTGGGGATTGAAGCCAGGGCCATCATACTGAACAATATCCTATCCTACACCCTCCCATCCTGACCTTTAATTTTGAGACAGGGTTTTGTTAAGTTGCTAAGTTAGCCAGGCTGGACTCAAATTTGTGAATTTCTGCTTCCAGTTGTTGGAATGGTGAGGTTATAGGCATGTGCCATCATGCCAAGGGTATCTAAACTTGTAGGTTCTTTTGGTCCTTTTATAGAAACGCTCAGCACTGGTGCAGTTCCCATATTTGGCCCCTTCTTCTTAAACATAACCTTGGACTTCTAGCCTCTCACTATTTTCACACATATAAAAAAAATACAGACATACTCATTATTGTGGAGTAAATAGAGATGGAATGACATCACACAGAATATAACTCTCAGTTGTCTCTGGCAGTCTCTGACAATCCACCACTTTTCTGATGATCTCTCTTATTCTCAGATGCTCCTCTCTTATTCCCAGATGCTCTTTTGATGGAGAACAGGCTCAACATATCCTTTTTCAGTCCTCCAGGAATTCTGCTGGAAAACTTTTTGTATCAGGGATGCAGAAGTATTTATAATGTGGGAGCTCAGAAGAATTACAGATTCTATAAGAGAATGAGGGCAAGGCATTGCAAAGATTGTTGTCAAGTATGAGTCCCAGGGCTAGGGAGATAGCTCAGGGGCACAGGTGCCTGCCTGGAAAGCACGAGGTCCTGGGTTCAATCCCTGGTACCACACACATAAAAAAGGATGAGTCCCAGTTTCATGTGTTCATGTAGAGGGACCTCTTAGCATATATAGGGCTCACTACTTACCTCTTTCTCTTTTTTCTTCATAGAAGTCTATGTGGATCTAGAACACATTCTGTGTTTCTTTATACCTTAAGTGTTGGATTAGTTCTCATTTTCTTTTTATGGTAGTGCTAGAGGTTGAAACTAAGACCTTTTATCCATGCTACTCAAAGTACTCTATTACTGAGCTACAGGCTTAGCTTTTTAATGATTTTCTGAACTTGGGTTAGGGAATGTGTTATGAAGAGCTATATATGATACTGCTGTTGGAGAAAGCATTACAGAAAAGAAAAATGAATAAAGAGAAAGTAGCATAATCAAGGTTGTAGAAACATTAAAGGTTCTGGTGTTCCAGTGAAGCACATGGCTGCAGTATTTAGGATGCATGTTGGAAAACTGTAGGAAAGGAGGCTTTGAGCCATATGCCTGGTCCAGATCAATGTTGGCATCCTTGTCTTATTTAATGTGTTTGTTAGCGATTTCCTAGTTCTCAGGGAAAAGAATAAAGCACATTTTATACTATGCATATTCCCCTGTGAGTGATGGGAAATTTGAATCTGATTCAGGTTCAATATCTCTTTCATGGGCCAGCAAGATAGCTCAGTAGATGAAGCTCCTGCTTAGGCAAGTACAGGAACCAGGGTTTGATCCCCAGCACTATATGCTGCTCTGGCCCAGCCCTCAGGCATGCTGAGCCAGCAACTGAGACCCGGCAGAGTGGCACATTCCTATAATCTCAGCACTAGGGAGGCTGAAAACAGGAGAATTACTACCAGGCCAAGCTGCATAGTGAGACCCTGTACCAAATACATTAAAAAAAAAAAAAATAGAAGAAAGAAAAGCCTCTTTCATGAAGAATATCAAATATATCCCAACTACTTTCAGTTATGGTTCACAAGTTTAGAAATCACTGGCATATAGCCTCTAGCATTTAAACTAATGAACATGGCAAGCCAGGAGAGTCCATATGTGTACTAGATGGAAGTCAAGTGTGTGTGACATATGAATGTGCAGAAGCATTAAACATAACCATTAGGAAAAGACAACAGGCAAGTGCAAACAAAAAGAAAGCAGAATATCATTACTCAGATTACCAAAAAAAAATTAAGGAAAATCTAATTCGATGTTTACCAAAAGCATTGCATAATAAAGCTAATGAAAATGGGTCAAATCTATACTTACAAAAGGATAATCAATCTAAAGTTTTTCTTTTGGCTAGGGATATAGCTCAGCAGCATACATGACTGCCCAGCAAGCACAAGGTCCCATGTTCAATCCATAGTACAAGAAAAAAGTTTCTTTCATAGAAATAAGAATGAAGGCTGGTATGATTACACAAGCCTATAATTCCACCACTCAGGAGGCTGAAGCAGATGGATCAAGAGTTCAAGGTCAGCATGACTCACCAAGTTTAAGGCCACCCTAAGATGTGTTGTGAGACCCTGTCTTAAAAAAAAAGGAAAAGAGGACCAATGAGATAACTCAGCGATCTAAAGCGCCTGCTTAGGCAAGCTTAAGCAAGCTTAGGCAAGCACAAGGACCTCGGTTCGATCCCTAGCACCACCTGCCCCCAGGGCAGGCAGCCTGCCGCAGAAGAAAAAAAAAAAAAAAAAGAAAAGGAATAGAAAAAGAAAAAAAGTGGATTAAACAGTCAATTTAAGAAATGTGGGGGAAGCGCGGTGGGGGAAGCGCGGTGGCGGTCCCAGGGAGGATGGACCCACGGGCAGAGGCTGCGGGCCCACACAGCAGCGCGGAGGAGCCCCCTAAGGGAGCGGGAGCAGGAGCAGCCTCGCGACCCCGCCGCAGGGGGTGACCAAGTTCACTCCTGGACACCAGTTCCAAGCCAGGCTCTAGGTACTGCCTGGCGCATGGCTCTGTGATGACGGCTGGCCGTGTCGCTGCTGCTGGTGGCTACCGTCTGCTCCTTCAGGAGGCTGCAGTTGTATTTAGGACACTGGCTGAATTGGTGGATAGGCTGTCTGCAGAGAAAATTCAAAAGGAACCTCGGTGTGGAGGCCGAAGCTGATCCGCTCTGTTACTGTGCAAGAGAATGGAAAGGAGAAACACCCCGGGCCAAGCTGATGCGGAAGGCTTATGAGGAGCTGTTCTGGCGGCACCACGTGAATTGTGTTCGACAAGTAAGGAGAGATAATGACAATGCCGTGAGGTCGGCGTTGTTTCAGATATTCGGGCCTTTCTTTTCCATTCTGGATGAAGGAAAAGGACATTGTTAAGCTTCCTGAAAAACAACTGTTTTCCCAAGGTTGTAATTGAAATCCAGGAATACAGTTTTGGTCCTGACAGGTACACAGGTTCAAATGTGTTTGGAAAGTTACATAAATGTGTGGAACCGCTGAAAACTCAGTGGACTGAATTTAGTGGCATTAAGGATCATCACAAGAGAGAAGCATTGCAGCATCCTTTTCCTGGTGCCATCTTGGAGTACAAACTTTGCGAAGCTTTAAGGTTCATCATGCTGTATCAAGTCACTGAAGACTAACAGGATCATTCCAAGTCTTTTCAGACTCCTGTTTTCTAGAGGGACATCATCAGACCCTTTGAGCTTCATGATGACCCACCTGAATGCTGTGGGTGACATGTGTGGGTTAGAACAGATTGATACGTTTATACTGGGTTACTCCCTTGAAGTGAAGATATAAGTGTTCCGACTGTTCAAGTTCAACTCCAAAGACCTTGCAGTGTGCTATCCACAGGAGCCTCTCGGGGAGTGCCAAGAGATCTCCCCGCAGACTGAAAATGACAGACAGTACCACATTCCTGTCTTTTTTAATCTGCCATGGACTGGGCACAAGCTCTTGCCAGTGACAGTGGTCATACTTGAAAGCACAGTATTTTTCAAAAGCCAAAGCTAACATGTGAGCTGTGGAAGGAATTGGGGCCTTGGCTCTGGAATTGTAGGTACGTTGGCTGACTGGTATGTGACTGATTGCCCCTCGTTGCTCCATGGCTTCCTCAGAAGCAGCTGCACCATTATCACTGGGGTTGGTGCCGGGCATGGTGGCGCATGGCTGTAATCCCAGCACTCCGGAGGCTGAGGCAGGAAGATTGTTGTGAGTTCGAGACCAGCCTGAGCTACAAAGTGAGCTTAAGGCCAGCCTGAACTGCATAGTGAGACTGTCTCAAAAAGACAAAAATAAATAAATAAATAAATAAAAATATCACTAGGGTTGGTAACTTGATGGTGCCTAGACTGGTCTTGTGACAGCAGCAGGCCTCCGCTACACTTGACAGTTCAATATGGACAGCGAAAGGCCAAAAGTGAGGAGGAACCAAAGGAGACAGCAACCTGGAAAGAAGGATTCTCTTGGTCCCTGACATCTGCATTTTTGTTAAGAATCTCATCAGGGGCTGATTTTGGATCCTTGTAAGTATGACCATATTTTGTAAGCATTACCTTTCTGTGCATTCATTTTGTAGAACTACTTGATTAACATTCACATATGTGTATGTGTATATATGTGTATTTGTTTATATATACATATAAATGCACACAAATAATCACTACTTTGCAATACTACACATTTAGTTATATCCCTTAGCTTTTTTGTTATTATTGTATTTGGCCACCTTAATGAGTTTTATTTAGATTAAAAAGAGATAAATTCTGTGGATTAGAACAAATGAATGACAATTATTGAACTGTCATAAAAATATTAATTTTGTGTATTAAAAAAAAAGAAATGTAACAGCTGAGTATGTTAGCACACACCCATCATTCCAGAACTCTGCCAGTCTGAGGCATTAAGGTTGCAAGTTTGAGCTCAGCTTGGGCAATTTAGTGAGAGCCTATCTAAAAAAATAATAATATAAATAAATAAATGGCTAGGGAGATAGTTCAGGGCAAAGGTGGTAGGTTCAATGCCTAGTATCACAAAAAACAAGCAAGCAAACTATACATAAATGAAAATAAGAAAGATAAGGGAGAAGATAGGCTGAGAGGGGATTGGGTTCGCAGAGCAGTGCTGAACTGTTGGGCAGGAAAAGGAAAATGGCTTTTCAAAGGTCAAACAGGTATAATGATGGCAAAGAGAGCTCAGTATCACAGAAGCAGAGGAAAGAAAAGTTTATCTGTTTTGTTTTTAAGACAAAGTCTCCTTACGTAGCCCAGGATGACCTTGACCTCACAATCCTCCTGCTTCAACCTCCTGAGTTGAATGCACTACAGGTGCATTCCAGCACTAGGGAAGCGAAGGCCAGAGAATCTCAAGTTTGAAGCCAGCCCAGGCTACATAGTGAGACAGTCTCAATGCCTCCCCCAAGAAAACTCCTTAAATTTCTACAGAATTTGGCAATTACTAGTAAGAAGTTTCTAGTGTCTCTTCTTCCCCCAGAAAGAAAATGTTTCTGCAAAATTAAAAGGAATGTTATAGTAGGAGTCATGTCTATCTTACATTTGCTATTTATCATTTTGTTAATCTTCTTATGCTGAGTGTCTCAAATTTTATATAGAAGATGTATCCCTTGTTCCTTTTGGCCATGTGATTCAAGTGAAGACAATACATTTTCATGTTCAGGGGCTGATGTAGGCTGGGTAACTTAACTCCCAGTCCCAACTCTCTTCTCCCCTGCCTGCCTTCCCTGTACCACTTTCCCAACTTCCTTACAGCAAGCAGAGGCATAGTGGCATACAGTACAAAAGAGATGTGGTTCCAGAAGGACATGACAGACACAATGTATAGAACTGGGGACATTCATCTTGTGAGCAAGGTAGGATGTTCAGGAGAATCACAGCTCTACCAGACCTGAATCCTGGAGCCAATGGAGTGACACCAGGAGCTATGAGGCTCTTTCTTTCTTTCTTTCTTTCTTTCTTTCTTTCTTTCTTTCTTTCTTTCTTTCTTTCTTTCTTTCTTTCTTTCTTTCTTTCTCTTCTTCTTCTCCTCCTCCTCCTCCTCTTTTTCTTCCTCTTCCTCCTCCTTCTTCCTTTCTTCCTCTCTCTCTCTCTTTCTCTCTCTCTCCTTTAGACAAGTTCAGGCTATCCTTGAACTCACTATTTTGCCCAGGCTGGTCTCAAACTTGCTGCAATTATCCTGCCTCAGCCTCCTCTGCTGGGATTAAAGAGATTACAGGCATGTACCATCACACCCAGCCTTTAAATTTTTCATAATGTGAGAAAAATAAACCCTTAATTTAATGTAAATTCTGTCCTTATACCTAAATTAATGGCCATTATAAAACACATGTGATTTATGGTTGACCTTGGCTGAGATGAATGTGTGACTCACTCCTTAGCCAATCAACAGAACATTTCCTAGATGACAGTGAATTGTTCAGGGTTGGGCACAAGAGCCAAGTCAGGACAATTAGAGCCAAAGGAATGCACTTTCCAAGACAATTGTGTGCACTCTGCCTTGGAAAGAAAAACAGAAGAGCAGACATCTCTTCCTGCAGCAACTGAGCAAGAGAAGATATGCGGATGTAGTTTGGCAGCCTCTTGTCTCCATGAAAGGGAGAAACTGTGTGAGCCTTGAGTCAGCACAGAAAAAGCTAAACCAGGAAATGAAGAGAAACTGAGTTCTGCTGACATGAAACTGGGTTTGTAGTGACTGAAGAGTCATTCAGTCTGTATTTGGAGTCAGGCTTATCATTGGAATTTTTCTTTATGTGAGTCAATACATTTCCTTTGTTTAAACTAGTTAGGCATGGTTTTCTGTAACATAAAATTATAAGAAACTGCAGCAGAATGTGTTATCTAAAGATGGCTTCATAAATATATTTATTCCATCGCACATGTTCTTTTTTTTTTTTTTCTAATGTTTTATTTATTTGGTACAGGGTCTTGCTAGGCAGCTCAGACTTGTAGTGATCCTCCTGTGTCAGCCTCTCCAGTGCTGGATCATAGGGATGTACCACCACGCCCAGTTTCAGTAGCTGGCTCAACAACATGGTATGTAGAACCAGAGATCGAACCTAGGTCCTTGTACTTACCAGGCAGGTGGTTAGCCTGCCAAGCTATCTCCCTACCTCCCCACATATGCTCCTTTTCTTTTTCTTTTTTTCTGAGACAGGGTCTCCCTATGCAATTCAGGCTAGATTTGAGCTCACTTTGTAATCCAGGGTAGTCTCAAAATCACAACCATCCTCCTGCTTCAAGTGCTGGGATTTTACATGCTCTTCTTGCAGTGGGACCAATACTCTGCTCACTGAAAGATGAAGTTTGAGTTCCCACCTCTAGAGTCCAGGTAGAACTCCCTGCTGCCTGACCAGTGGAGTAGCACCATGGCTTTGTGTGACATCTGAGGCTGAGGCATAAAAAAATAAAAGCTCCATCATGCACTCTCCTTCATCATTTTCTTTAGAAACCAGTCACTATATTGTGAGGAAGCATAGGCACTTAAGAGGGAGAGGATAGGTAGGTATTCAGAACCAGCCAAGGTTTCAGTTGCAAGCCAGAATCAATCAATCACCAAGTAGAAGTGAGAGTTTCAGGCGACTCCAGCTCTCAGCCTTCAAGTCTTCCTGCTGGGATCCCAGGAATCATGGAACAGACGTAAGTCATTCTGGCTGTGCCTTGTCTGATGTAGCAACCCACAGAAATCATGAAAGATGATACATGATTGTCATTGTTTTAATGCAACTAACTGTTGGGGGTAATTTGTTCCACAGCAATGGGTAAACTAATACAGAGTCTTAATTAATAGAATTGTTTTTGCATGCCTGAATGTTTTAAGAAGAATAGGGGAATGGAAATAAGATTGCAGAATATGAAGAGTGAGCAAGAGATGAGAAAAATGGAGCCAGAAAGTAATACTCTGCAAATTTTCCACAGAAGTTTCTCCCTAGTATTAGAAAAGGGTAAAAATAAAATGTTGAATCCAAAGCAAACAGGAGCATGCTTCTGCTGAGGACTAAAGGTTAGAAGTTTGATGGAATTCCAGAGGAGGAGCTAATAGGTTTTGTGAATTCCTCTCGATCTAAAAGGCATTAAGGAGAAATCAAAGGTGAATCAGTGAAACCCTCAAGAAGACATTTATCTGAGAAGCATTCTCTGCTCAAACTCTCCTGTGACTCATTGCCTCTGAGAAAGAGAAGGAACTAGCCAACTAGCCATTCCTTGCCATTTCTATTGCCTGCTCCTCCCCTGCTCCTCCCATGTTCCAGCAAAACTGCACTTTTTGGTAACTGCTCTCCTTGACAACTTAAGTGCTTGATGTTTTCTAAACTTTCCTTCACTTTGTCCACCCTGATCTTCTCTGCAACAGCAACAATGATGGGAGAGTTCTGCAGCCTGTGTGTTTTCTTACTTAGCCAAAGTAAAGGAACTTCCCAGAGATGGGTGTAATGGCAAGGATTGCTAGGGGCATGTGACAGTAAATCTTGGTAAGTGATGGTACATCTTGGTTGTCAACTTGCCTTCACAGCACCTAAGAAACTGGTGGAGCATACTTCTGGGTGTACCTGGGAGTGTCCAGAAATGATTGGCATGAACACCAACCCTAAATGTGGGTGGCATCATCCCATCAGCTGAGACCAAGATAAAATTATAAGCAGAAAAGGGGAAACTTCCACATACCCAGGTTTTGCTTTTTGCTGTTTCCATTGCCTATGAATATAAGACTACAGGCTCTTTCACCTCTGCACATGAACTCATATAAGCAACTACCCAGAACCTTCTAAGCCTTTAGCCTTACACTGAGGCTGTATTCTTGGTCTCTCTTGTTCTTCGGTTTCCAGCTTCTATGACTCATGAACAGTTGCTACTTTCTTCAACTCTCTTTCCTGAAGACAGTCACTGTGGGACCATGTAGATGCTGATTCTGATTAGGTAAACAAATCAACTATACACTCCCCTCTTCTCTTGTAGTACTGGGGATAGAACCTAGGGATTCATGCTTTCATGAGCTATATCCCCACCCTTCTTAGTTTTATTTTGAGGCAGGGTCTTTTTCTTTTCATTTGAGACAGGTCTTCCTTATGCAGTTCAGTTTGGCCTTGGGTTCACTTTGTAGCACAGGCTGGTCTTGAACTCACAGTGATCCCCTTGCCTCAGCCTCCTGGCTGCTGGAATT
The DNA here is from genome assembly GCA_004027165.1 of Ctenomys sociabilis. Lineage (NCBI taxonomy): Eukaryota > Metazoa > Chordata > Mammalia > Rodentia > Ctenomyidae > Ctenomys > Ctenomys sociabilis. The sequence goes on from PVKA01001464.1 coordinate 89,529, forward strand.
ATAGGAGTGCACACTATGCCTGGCTCGTTGAATATATATACATCCTATTAGTTCTGTTCCTCAAGAGAACTCTGACTAATACAGGGCTGCAGCCTTCTTATATGGTCTTTAAATAGAAGTTTAAGTTATATACAATAAAATACATAGAATTTAAGTATGCAGTTTGAGTTTGGGCAATTGTGTTCACCCTGATAACTAACAATCCAATGCAGCTTTAGAATATTTCCATCATTTCAGAAAGTTTCCTTGTACCTCTGCTTCTTTCTAGTTAGCTTTTGTGTAATCATCCTCTCTATCCACATGAACAATTGCTCTGGTTTTTATCACCATAGATTAGTTTTACCTCCCTTTGAACTTCATATAAATTGGATCATACAGAATATATTCTATGTCATGCTGCTTTTGCTCAACATAATATTGTGACATCTGTGCTTTTCTGTGGGATAACCTCATTTTATTACATAGCATTCCTTGTATGAGTTTAACACAATTTGTTTATACATTCCCTTGATGGAAATGGGATATTTATGTTTGCTTGTTTTGAAATAGGGTCTCCCCCTTTAGTTCCTGGCCATGAACTCACTATGTAGCACATGCTGGCCTCCAGCTTGCAATCTTCCTGCCTCAGCCCCTGAGTGCTGGAATTACAAATGTATCCATCTGGCTATTGGACTTTGGATTTGTTCTGAGGTTGAACTGCTATAAATAAAGCTACATGAACATTTGTGATCATAGCTAGTGGATCTCTATTTTTATTTCCTAACAGTAAAGTAGCTAGGTCATTGAATTTTTTTGGTGGTATTGTAGAAGGCTAATTTAGGTAGAAATATGGTAGGCAGGCAGGCAGGGGTGGGCCCTGGAGATAGTCAGTGCAAATGAAGACGATATGTCAGGGCTGTAGCTGGAGGCACATGTGCAGATTAAAGTCACGATGGCTAGTTTTCCATACTTCCCTAAGGGATGAGTGGAGGCTTGGGATTATTTGTGTCACCCTTTTGTGATTTCCCATCATCTCTTTTGGGGTGGTCTATCCTTTCCCATCTATTAAGACCACTGAAACTGAAATCGAGACTACTAAGACTAAAGACAAGACTACCATTACAGATTATCAACCAAGGTTAATGATACCAACGTGTATCCTTGCTACCATTGGATCAATATTAGCTAAGTGACATCATTTGTAATCTTATCCATTCTGACCCATTTTTTTACCTACCTCATGATTTTGCTCTATAAAACTTTTGAGAGGTGGACTCATTGACAACCTATTTGAGTCCCCTCCTGTCTCTTAGGAGCTATTCTTATTACCTCTTACCCCACCCCACCCCAATTCCTTTTCTTTTTATTTTTTAATTTATTCCTTTGATACATGCTCTCACTATGCAGTTAAGACTCATAGCGATCCTCTTGTCTCAGCCTCCCCAGCACTGGGATGGCAGATGTGTAACACTACACCTGGTTTCAGGCACAGTGTGCCCAGGGTTCCAGGGCCAGCAGGGCATGTGGTACTGGAGATAAAACTTGGGTCCTTGTGCTTGACAGGCAGGCACTTAGACCACCCTTTTTTTTTTTTGTACTTGGGATTGAACTCAGGACCTTATGCTTGCCAGGCAGACACCTATGCTGAGCTATCTCCTTGGCCCTCCTTAATTTTTCTACTCTTAACTTCCATTGCTCCTTAGAATTCATTTTCTTCAGCTTTGGAGGACACAGATTCAGTGTATTTGACATCTAGCATTTCCCCTATTTTAGTGGTACTGGGGATTGAACTCCGAGCCTTTGCCTTGAGCTACATCCCCTTCCTTTTACTAAAATAGAGTCGCAATTGCTCCAGCTGGCCTTGAACTTGTAATCTTCCAGTTTCAGCCTCTCAGAGTTCTGGGATTACAGGGATGTGCCAACATGCCCAGCTGGATAAGTGAATGTTTAACTTTGTAAAGAACTGTTGAACAGTTTATTGTAGTAGTTCTGTCTTTTTTATTTTTTCTATCATCAACAGTGTATGAGAGTTCCAGTTGCTCTAACCTTGCCAATATTTGGTACTGTTAGTCTTTTGGTACCATCGGTGGGTGTGGAATTATATCTCATTATGGTTTTCATATGCATTTCCTGATGACTAATGATATTGAGAATCTTTTCACATGTTTATTCATATATCTATTTTTGAAATATCTATACATGTATTTTGCTATTTTTTAAAATTAATTTATACCTGCAGCTTTCTTTGTTGTTAAGGTTACAGAAAGACTCTAAAAGCCCACCTGGGATGCACCTTGCCCTAGCATATTGTTCAAGACAAGAAGAAAGGCTAGGTGGCTATACCGTAATTGAAAGAATCTGAATTTAGGAGTTAGGCTACACTGGCCTTTAGGATTAAACATCACACAGCACACTTGGAGAAAAAGTCAAAATCTTACTATAGTAGTGGTTGGCAACCTTGGAGGCAAAGGAATCATTGGATAGTTTGCATCCTTAGATTCTGACTTAGTTGGTGGGGGTGTGCGGGGGATTTGGAATTTTAAAAGCTTTCCAAGTGAATCCAATAGGCAGCCAAGGTTGAGACTGACTCGCTAAGAAATAAAAGACATTCACCTTGTTAAGCAGCTTCTACTTTGCTATTTTGTTAAAATCATCAAGCTAACATAAATAGAATATTAGGTTTTTAAAAAAATACAAATCGGAGGGCCAGTGAGATAGCTCAGTGGACTAAAGTGAATGCTTAGGCAAGCTTATTCACACACAGGGACCGTGTTTCATTCTCTGGTACCACATGCCACACCAGCCCCACCCCCAGGGCAGGCTGAGATGGCTGCAGAATCCAGGCATAGTGCCACACACCTGTAATCCCAGCACTGGGGAGGCTGAAAACAGGAGGATCCCCATGAGTCAGAGCTGAGTAGTGAGACCCTGTAACAACCAAATACTAAATAAATAAATAAACTGGAGTCCAGGGATATAGCTCAGCACCTACCAGGCAAGCATAAGGTCTTGAGTTCAATTTCTGATATATATATGAATTGGAGAAATAGGGAGTACTTTCCTTGCTTTGTCTGTCTGTTTTGGAGACAGGGCCTCACTCTATAGTCCAGGCTGTCCTGAACTTGCTGCATAGCTCAGGCTCATTTCAGCTCAGGCTCGCAGACATACTGCCATACCTGGCTGAGATTGTTTTTTTTTTTTTTTTTTTTGATGGTACCAGGGATTGAACTCAGGAACTTGCATTTGCTGGGTGAACACTTATTCTACTGAGCTGTCTCCCTGACCCTGAGGCTCAAATTTTTTTTTTTTTTTGTCTTTTTTGAGACAGGGTCTCACTGTGCAGTTCAGGCTGGCCTTAAGCTCACTTTGTAGCTCAGGCTGGTCTCGAACTCACAACAATCCTCCTGCCTCAGCCTCCCTAGTGCTGGGATTACAGGCATGCGCCACCACACCGGCTGAGGCTCAAATTTTTAATTCTTTCTCTATATCAATATTCAAACTGTAGAGTGTGGACCATGACCAGTTACTTTTCAGTCTTTACTATTCTTTCAAGTTTCATCTCAGCTATGAGAACCATATTGGAAATAAGTGAAGATTTAGCCCTCAGTTTTTTTTTTTTTTAAAGACACATTTACTAGCAGTTAAAATGAGCCATAAAATACTAGGCATGGGAGTACATGCTATAATCCCAGTCTGGGAGGCTGAGGCAGGAGGATTGTAAATTTGAGGCCAATTTGGGCAATTTAGCAATTTAGTAAGACCTCAAAAAGTTAGAAAAAGATTCACCTTTGTTTCTTATCTTAAGTTGATATGAAAATATCCCTGGTATTTGTAACCTAATGCCAAATTCCATCCCCAGAAAGGACAGATTTTAAAATTGGAAAGTGGGACAGGGGCTATAGTTCAGCAGCACAAGGGCTAGGCTGCAAAGTACAAGGTCCTGAGTTTGATTCCCAGTACTCCCTCCGCCCCAACACACACATGATGGAAAATGTGCAGAAATCATGACGTAGGGAAGCCTTCCAAAGGCACAATACAGCTGGGTGTGGTGGTACATGCCTGTAATCCCAGCACTCCAGATGCTGAGATAGGAGCTTTGCTAGGAGTATAAGGCAGCCTAGGTAGGCTACAGAGTGAGTTCAAAGGCAGCTTGAATTGCACAAACTGAGACCCTCTCAAAGACACCAAAGTTTGCTTAGGAAAGTGCAGCAGCCAGGGTTCAATCCTTGGCCCAGCTCCTGGGTGCGCTGGGCTGGCAATGATGCACACCTGTAATCCCAACATTAGGGAGGCAGAAATCAGGGTTGTAGTGCAACCCTGCCCAAACAAACAAAAAAACCCTACCAAAACAAAACAAACAAGACTGAAGGGCAGAGTGCCCATCTGTGAGTCTCAGAGCACATGTCCTTCTGAATGCTAAGAATGAAATAGCTAATAGACCTGACTGAGGAGAAACTGACTCCACCCGATGCACTTCAACAGGCAGGTGCAGCTCCCCCAATGACAAAGACACTGCCACACGGCAGACTTGGAATGTGGTGAGCGGCCTAGGCACCAGCATCCTGCTGTTGGCTACTACTGGGGCCAAATCTACCCGAGCCCAGGCCTGGCAAGTGTGAGGACCCTGAACACGGGCATCTCTAATGTGAAGGGTGCTGTTCCATGGGCCTGTGGTGAAAACTGAGGCCAGCCCCCAGCGTCGTTGCCCTACTTACTAACTCTGGACCCTGCTTGAGCCCAAGAGGTAAGAAATAATGCAACTGGCCACAGTCGATGTCACGTTTCCCATGTGACATCACTGTGTACTGGGTCAAGCCCTTCTTGTTTCCTTCCTTATTTGAGAAGTACGTGACTCGGCTTTTCCCAAACTTCCTAACTTTGTGGTTTTTTCCCCTTTATCTCCCAGGGGCTCAACTTTTATGGGCATGGGGGTGGCAGTTGTGCACCGTGTTGGAATCTAAAATGGGGAAGATAAGGTCAACTTAATAGTAAGAAACTGGGTCATCTCTCCTAGGGGGTTATGATGGACTACAAGGCTAGTAAACTATGACTTTAGGCCAAATCTTTCCTATGGGTCAAATCTAGTCTGCTGCCTATTTCTGAAAAGCCCGTGAGTCAAGAATGGTTTTGCTTTTTTTCTTTTTGAGATAGGGATTTGCTGTGTAGTTCAGGATGGTCTGGACCTCACTATGTAGCCCAGGCTGGCCTTGAATTTGCAGTGATCCTCCTGCCTTAGCCTCCTGAGTGCTGGGATTACAGGTGCGTGCCACCATGCCAAGCTTGGGCTTCACATTTTTAAACGAGTAAAAAGTCTAAATGAGAATAATGGCAACATGGAAATAAAAATCTGGGGTGTTGTTGCTTGTATCAAGATGGTCCCCCAAAGCTTCACACGTTCATGGGTTGGGCCTTGGGAAGGTGACTAGATCACAGGCATGGGGAGTGGATCACGGATAGTCCATGGATAGGTTCACAGCTGGGTGTGATGCTGGGAAGGAACCCCGGTGGGAAGCGATAGCCGCTGTGGGCACTATGGGAAGGGCACTCCACATCCCCGCTCTTCCCTTAATTGATGTCGCCCCGAACTCTTTCTCTTGTGACGCCCCTCTGCCATGCTGCTCTGCTCTGAAGCCTTGACAAATTGTAAGCCAAAATAACCCTCTCCTGCTTTAGGCTGTGGGTATTGATTGTGTCTCAGCAGTAAGGAAGTAACTAAGATGCATGGCTTTTAAAGTTTTATTAGCATATAGCCTTATTTACTTACTGAAACAGGGGCTTGCTATGTAGTTCAGGCTGGTCTTGAACTTCTAAGCCTCAGATCCTCCTGCCTCAGCCTGCTGAGTGCTGGGATTATAGATGTGCACCACCATGCCTGGTTCACTTCTTTATTATTTATGATTGCTTTTATTCTAATGCTGGATCTGAAATATTTGCTACCTGACTCTAAGTCAACTCTGGGTCAGATAAAGACTCTCTGATCAAGGAAGGGGGAGCATGGCAGGACTGAAGATGTATAGATATAGGTCTTGCATCAAGAGCGAGCCTTGTCTTCCTGTTTCCTCACTCTCCCAGGCCTTGAGGATAAAGAATGAGTATGTAGCAATCAAAAAAATACCTTCCAGAGCTATCTGTGGTGCTCAGTGGGAGAACATGTGCTTAACTTACTTGAGGTTCGGAGTTCAACTTCTAGCAGTAAAACAAAACAAACAAGGGAAACTTCTCCCAATTTATTTGCATGAAGAGAAACGATCTCTCTGAATAGAGCGATGGATCCATGTGGGTGGTATAAAGTGCAGTCATGGGAGTGGCCACAGGAATTTCATGGCGGTTCTTTCTGCAGAATTCCTTCTGTAGACACAGTTCCCCCATCTGGAGAGGATGGCTTGGCCTTAAGTCCAGGATTTGATGGAAGCTGTGGAGGACCACAGTCCTTCAAGTTGCACTTCATACGTGTATCCTGACATCAAAGGTGGGCCAGCTCCGGAAGGATGTCTGGTTGCAAATTACCCTCAGTCCTTGGTTTACAGTCTATTTGCAAAAGCTTTAGGGATTTGCAATCAATTTGCCAGAGTTTTAGGAGTGATCTTATGTAACTAAAATTCGGTATTTAAGTTTTGGGGTTTTTTTCAGACAGGGTCTTGTTATGTGGTTCCAGCTGGCCTGGAACTCACTACGTGATCAGCTTGATCTCAAATTCATGGTGAGCCTCCTACCTCAGCTTCTGGAGTGCTGAAATTATAAATGTACGCCACCGACTCTGCTAGATATTTAAACTTTTATAATGTATTAGAAGACTCATCTATATAATGAGAACCTTGGTCTAATAGCCATTAAGAGAAATTTCTCAGAGAAGATTTGTAAATTTGTAAAATCAGAGGCAATAGCATTTGCTTTCTTGAGGGGAAATCCCTTGAATTATTCAGAGAATACTGTATTATTTCATCAAACCACTCCAAAACTCAATGGCTTTGACTTTATTTTTTTAATTAAAAATCTTTTATTTTATTTATTTATTTGGTACAGGGTCTTGTATGCAGCTTACACTCATAGTGATCCACCTGTCACAGTCTCCTCAGTGCTGGGATTCCGCGAATGTACCACCCCATCAATGGCCTTGACATTAAACAAGAGTATATTATTTTCATGATTCTATTTATTTATTTATTTTTTGGCAGAACCGGGGATTGAACTTAGGCCCTTGCACTTGCCAGGGAAGTACTTATTCCACTGAGCCATCTCCCCGGCTCCCCCTTCATGATTCTATAGGTCAGAAATGAAGTCCATATCTGGTGCTTCTGTTCCACATGACAATGTCTGAAGTCATTGTTTATCCAGTTGCTCAGCTCAATGCTTGAGTCATTTTAGGTGTAAAGTTTCAGATCCTGGATGTGAGATAAATTCAAGGGCTATAATTATCTCCTGAAAAAGGTAAGCTTTCTCTTTCTTTTGTTTTTCTTGGTACCAGGAATTGAACTCAGGGCCATGTAGGGACTGAACCACTGAGCTACATCCCTGGTCCCCAGGTAAGATCTGAAGACCAGAGACACATTACTTTCCAGGCAAAATGTTAGTAGTGATCAAGAGAGGAAAACAGGCTGTGGTCTAACAAGATGTGTTAGAAGAAGAAACTATATGGACACATAAAGACTAAAAAAACCCATATATATTTATACACACACACACACACACACACACACAAGCTGCAGATGCCTGGGACACATTTCAGTTTCTAGAAATACAGTGTAAGGAGAGAAAGAGAATGGGGTTTCGATATTCTAGTTTCAAGTTCTGGCTTTGCCCTTAAGAGCTATGAGATCCGACATGAGTCATCTGGCCTCTCTGCACCTCGGTTTACTCTTCCTGAAATCTATGATTAGGGCTACTTTAGAGGCTTTTTGAAAAGATTAAATACACTGAGATGTGCTGTATTTTTAATCATAGCACACTGCAATTATGATACAATTCTTGACAGGAAATTTAAAAATACTTGGTATTTTGGTAGCCTCCAGCTCATCCTAACCAGTATCTGATGAGCATCGTGTACGCAGTATTCACCGCAAGACAGCATTATTACCAAAACTGCTTAGTGTTTTGAGCTGGGCATGGTGGTGCACACCTATAATCCCATCGCGCAGGAGGCTGAAGCAGGACTATCATTTCGAGTTTGAGTCTGCTGTGGGTTACAAAGAGAGCTCAAGGGCAGCCTGAAATGTGTAGTGAGACCCAGTCTCAAAAAGATAAAAACAAAAACAACAAAAAATTGCTTAGTGCTTTTATTTTTTAATGTAGAAATTTCAAACATTCTCAAAAGTAGAACCCAGCTATGATGGTACATGTCTTTAATCCCAGCACTGCAGAAAACAGACAGGATGATCACAAATTTAAGCTCAGATTGGGCAATTTAGCAATTTAGCAAGACCCTGTCTCAAAATAAAAATGGAAAAGGACGGGGATGAGGCTCGATGTGAAGGACCTGGGTTTGATACCTCGGCACTTTTTGGGCTTCACTGTTCCTATGATGGCCCAGGGGTTTTGTTAAACTGCAGGTTCTGAGTCAGCATTTCTGACTGGGCCTAAGATTGAATTCTAAAAGCTCTCAGAGGACTGCCAGCCTGCTGTTCTGTCGGTATTTAACCTTCCAAGTACCATAACTTGGATTAAACAGCGATTAATTTTCTTCTTTGTATTTTTGATACAGGATCTTGCTGCACATTTTAGGCTGGCCATTAGCTCACAACAATCCTCCTGCCTCAGTCTCCTGAGTGCTGGGATTAAAGATATGTACCACCACGCCCAGCTGTATCAATAATTAACTCCTGAAAAATTTTATTTCTAGCTTTTTATTCAGTCCCCTCTTCCCATATTATTTTGAAGCCTCAGATATTCTATCATTGTATTGCATTCCATTATGAACTTTTGCAATTTTTAAAAATTAATTTAAAATCTGATTTGATTTTGAGGAAGCAAAAACCAGTTGATATGCAATCTTAGTATTTGTCATATTCTGCTTCCATAATATTTTTTCTAAATTTTTTTATGTTTTTAAATTGACATAATAATTGTATAAATTTATGGGATAAATGCAATTTTTTAATGTATTTAGCACAGGGTCTCACTGCACAGATCACACTCAGTGATCCTCCTGTTTTCAGCCTCCCAAGCATTTGGATTGTAGGTATGTGTGCCACCACACCCAGTCTCAACGTCTCAGACTGCCCTGGGAGTAGGGCTGGCACAGAACACTGGAGATCGAACCCTTGTCCCTGCATCTGCTTAAGCAGACACTTTAATTCACTGAGCTATCTGGCCCTAAATGCAATTTTTTGTTTGTTTTGGTTTTGGTTTTTTGAGACATGATCTCACTTTGTAGTCTGGATGACCTTGAACTTCCAGAAATCCTCCTGCCTCAGCCTCCCTAGTACCAGGATTACATGCACCTGCCACCATGCCCACATAATTTTACCCCTTTAGGACTGGAGAGATAGCTCCAGTGCCTTCCTGGCAAGCTGCAAAGTCCCAAGTTCAATTCCTGGACCACCTGCCCTGCCAACCCCAAAACCAGGTGTGATGATGCATTCCTATAACTCTACCACTGGGGAAGCTGAGACAGGAGGATCACTGTGAGTCTGAGCTATGTAGTGAGACCCTGTGCCAAATAAGTAAATAAATAATTTTTTAAAAAATATACCCCTATTAGGGCTGGTGGTAGAGCTCATCAGACTATACACTTGCTTCGGTAAGGGCAGGGGTTCAATCCCTGGCTCCTCATGCCATGCTGGCCCCACCCTCGGGTGTGCTGAGCCAGCGATGGAGTCCAGGAGTGGTGGCATGTGCCTGTAATCCCAGCACTAGGGAGGCGGAAATCAAGAGAATCACTACAAGTCTCGGCTGTGTAGTGAGACCATGCACAAACAAGAAAAAAAAAAATCCCGTTAGAGGCTGAGGAGATAGTTCAGTAGAATAAGCACCTGCCTGGAAAATGCAAGTCTTATGTTCAATCCCCAGTACCACAATAAATAAATAAATAAATAAATAAATAAATAAATAAATAAATAAAATGTACCTGTAGTCTTTGTTAATCTAAAGATTTTCCATTTGAGGTTATTTTTTTTTCTTTTTTTCTGTTTTAGGAAGTAAGTGTGCTATACAGTTTTCTATGTTCTGGATTTTCTTTTTATAAAAAATTTTTTTTTGAGACACTGTTACCATATGCTTCAGACTGGCATTAAATTCACTATGTATCCCAACCTGGCTTCATGCTCCCAGCAGTCCTCCTGCCTCAGCCTCCTGAGTGCCAGGATTATAGCTTGCACCACCACGCTCGGCTCCAGTATACTGGCTGTTTCACATAACGGAATGTAGTTAGTTCACCTCAATGTAGTTAGTTCACCTCAATAAACTCTTGCCAACATCATGATCTCTTAATGACATAATTAATAACTCTAAAGTGGCGACACACCCCTGCAATCCCAGCACTTGGGAACTAAGACAAGAGGACTGCAAGTTTAAGTCCTGCTGGAACAATTCAGCAAGATCTTGTTTCTAAGTAATATATAAGTAAATTCAAAAGACCTAGCGACGTAGCTCAGTGCAAAGGCCCTGGGTTCAAGGCTTAAAAAAAAAAAAAAAAAACCCTATGAAATACTTTCTTTCATCCCCCTACCAGCCCCTCCCACTTACGCTCCTCTCCCCCCAGATTTAATTGTTTTTGGCAAGAGTATGTCGTACATGGTCTTGTGCGAGTCCTTCAGGAGTTAGTTACACGACGTCCAGCCTCTCCGAGATCTACCCGGCTCGCCAAGCCTCGTAACCTGAGACTGGAGTATGCTGCCACCGCGTGGTAACTGCGCGCTGTAGTCACGGGTGCCAGCGGTGAGACTGTCTTCCCTGAACCTACCATCAATGAGTATGATACACACCATACTAAACAACTTCTTGTAAGATAAGGAATGCTGTGTCTTTCTTTCTTTCTTTCTTTCTTTCTTTCTTTCTTTCTTTCTTTCTTTCTTTCTTTCTTTCTTTCTTTCTTTCTTTCTTTCTTTCTTTCTTTCTTTCTCTCTCTTTCTTTCTTTTCATTCCTCTCTCTCTTTCTCTCTTTCCTTCCTTCCTTTCTTTTGCAACACTAGGAATTGAACATTGAACACAGGTCCCTTTCACCGAAATACATTTGTAGCACTCTTTAATTTATATTTACTTTGAAACAGGCTCTCACCTAAAATGCCTAATTTCCCAGACTCAGCTCCAATTTGAGAACCTCCTCCCCCAGCCTCCCATAGTGTGGGGATTAAAGGTGTGCACCATCATGCTTGGATTTTATGCATTGTAGCAGGTACAGTTGGAGCCTAAGAACCTTATATCCATTATCTCATTTAATTCTTGCATTCAGAAATATTAAGCTGGGAAGATAGCTCAGTAGCATATGCACCTGGTTTGCAGTCCTGGGTTTGACCCCCAGTACCAAGAAAGAAAGAAAGAACGAATGAAGAAAGAAAGAAAGAAAGAAAGATTAAATCACTGCATGTTCATGGTAAAATAAGGGTAGAGTGGAGCGAGTGAGGTTAGGGATGGTGAACTCCTGTAATCCCAGCACTCAGGAGGCTGAAGCAAGAGGATCATTGAATGTTTGAGACTAGCCTGGGCTACAACTTGAGCTCAAGGTCAGTCTGAGCTTCAGAGTGAGACCCAGTCCCAACAAAACAAAACAGTAGAGTTAAATGTCAAAAGTTGTTCTTTTAACTGAGCATGGTGGTACTCATCACAATCCTAGCACTCTGGGAGGTTGAGGCAGGCAGATCTCAAATTTGACTACAATCTGGATAACTTAAAATTTTCAGTTTTTTCAAAGTTAATGACTTAGCAAGACCCAGTCTTAAATTAAAAAAGGGCTGGGAAAGTAGCTCTGTGTAAACATGTGAATGCCCAGGTTTCAATTCCCAGTACTGTCAGTAATAAAATTCTCTTAACTATTTCTTACCATTTTCCCTTTGGCCATGTGCTGGATTCACACATACCTCCTCTCCCTATTCTCCAAACTAACAATTAACACAGGGTCCCTCTATGTAGCTCAAGCTGTCCTTGAACCCATTTTGTAGCCAAAGCTGGCCTCCAACTCACAGCAATCCTCCTGCCTCAGGCTCTAGAGTACCCAGATTACCGGTGTGCACCATCATGCTCTCTCTCTCCTGGAGAATGAACCCAGGGCCTCCTGTTTTTATTTTATTTTGAGATGGTCCCAATAAGTTAAGCCTTGCATTTGCTTGAGTAGCGGGGACCACAGCTGTGTCACTGTGCCTGTGGCAACAACACGTTGGATGCAGTGTTGCAGGTGGACGCCAGGGTTCCATGCTTCCTAGGCAAGTACTCTGCCACTGAGCCACATCTCCAGCTCAGAAACATGCGTACAAATTGTACATACAATAAAGCTCACCGAGTCACTTCTGTGTAAGAGGCTGGGCTAAACCACATAGACACAATCTTTGGCTCCCTTTTGTAAGAGTCCTATCTGGGAGTCCAGCGTTTTACCTGCTGGCTATGATGAGCACTGGGGAAAGAGGTCTGCGAGGGAGTTGTGTAAGTGCCCAGGAGCACAGCATGAAGTAGGCCTTGCTCTGGGACCTACGGTTCAGGTTTCACAAACTCAGAAGACCCTAGTTTTGGAAGTGCTGAACTTCCAGTGCTTCAGTTAATTTACCTGAGTTCTGTAAATTCGCGGGCTGGCTACCATCAGGTAGGATGCTGAGAGAGTGCAAGCGCAGAACCAGGCACAGTGTGGGGTGCTGCTGCTCCTCGGGCAGGAGAGCTGCCCCTGTCTCTGATCCTTTTTAGCCTCTCCTCTATGACAAGTCCCACCCAAAGCCTGCTTCTCAAAAGCTGGCTTTCTTAGCTCCAGTCTCCGTGCACATCCTTTTTCTTCCTTACTTTTCGTGCCGACAATATGTGGTTTCCTGGTGTTATGGTTTGCGTCTAGTTGTCCCCTCAAAGGCTCGTGCAGTGATGGGGTGGTGACAGGCTTCTAGAGTCTGTGACTGGGTCATGATCCAAGGCTGGGGTCATGGGGTGAGTGCTACACCCACGGATAGCCTGAATGTAATATGAAGAAGGGGAGAGGCTTGTCTCGTGGGCTGCTCCTCCCTTTTTGCTCTTGCTGTTTGCTGATTTCCACCACCATGAAGTGCTGCCCACTTCCCGTGTGCCGCCCTGGGAGCCAGCCTGGTATGGACTGAAGCCTCCATAAACTGTGAGCTGAATAAACCTTTCCTTAATTTTGGGTGCTGGGTATTTGGTCCCAGCAATGAGTGATGATACCTGCGTCATCATTTCTCTGTAAATGACTCTTTTCCTTGGCAGATTTCTACTCCTCTGGTTTAGGTTTGAAGTACCTCCATTTTTTTCATCACCAACATACACATTATCTTGACTAGGCAAGACTCCTAAATTCTGGTGAATTTTCACTAATTCCAAGCAAAATAACACTTTCTGATCAGGAACCTGTGTAAGGGATGCAGGTCCTGGCATTGTGCAGACCATTTGGAGAATGTAATAGATGCAGTTTTGATTGTTTCAGAAGGTCGTTCTTTAAAAAGTTTTTTTTTTTTTCTTTGCTTTGTCCTGCAATAAAAAGGTACATAGCCAGGCCAGGCATGGTGGTGCAGGCTTGTAGTCCCAGCACTTGGGAGACTGAGGCAGGAGGATTGCCAGGACTTTTGAGGCCAGCCTAGGCTACATAGTGAGTTCTAGGCCAGTGTGAACTACACAGTGAGACCCTGCTTCAAAAACAAATGAACAAACCTTTGTACCTGAAAGGTACAAAGCCAGGGGGTAAAATGAAGTTACCTTGCCTCTCTTTTCCTATAGCCAACCAGTTCCTCTCTCAACAGGAAATCTCAACCACGAGTTTATTTTTTTGTGTGTCCTTAAGAGGTAATCACTTTCTGTATTTAATGTGTTTGCTTTTTCTTCATATAAATTATAATTATAATTTCTTCATATAATTATATAAATTATAGAACACTATAGATAATCTATAATTTGAATTTCTCCATATATTTAATGACAATGCCTAAAACTTGAAGAGCACTACACCAGGCGCTTGTCTGAGCTCATTTGCACCTCACAACAACTCTTGGCAGGAAACTGAGGTCGGGATTTGAGGCCCAGCACACTGGCACAAAGGTGTCACCTGTTTTGTTTTGTTTCTTACAGAAAGCTGAAGCTAGATGGATCCCTCTGGCCTGATGGGAGAAGTAAGGAAGGAGGAGGAGGGAAGGAGAGGAGGAGAAGGAGAGAGGGTCCAAGGCCTGCAGCATCTTTATTTATACATCTTGGAGGTTCAATGTCACATGACCTTTTTTTTTTGTTTTTGCAGGGATCAAACTCGAGACTTTGCACTTGCTAGTTTCTTTCTTTCTTTTTTTTGTATTTAGTACAGGGTCTCACTACACAGATCAGACTCATAGTGATCCTCCTGTTTTCAGCCTCCCAAGCTCTGGAATTACAGGTGCATGCCACCATGCTCAGTGTCTCAGTGCACCCGGGGCCAACATGGCATGCAGGGGATTGAATCCCCCAGCCCTTGTGTCTGTCTAAGTGGAGCCTTGACCTCACTGAGCTATTTGGCCAGCCCTTAGTGCTGGGCTCACAGGTGTGCTCCACTACGCCTGCTTCCAGGGTTACTCTCAGTGACCGCAGAGCAGCCTCCTCTGTCAGCTTGAGGCTCCCTTCTTTTGGTGCACCATCACGCGGTTAAAACATCCCCTGTGGTGGCTGTGGAGCTATTTTTGTCTTTTTCTATAAAAGGCAAAAGCAAGTGCTCTGCCACTGAGCAACACCCTAACCTCAGGCCCTGGAATAAATAAAAAACATAAAGGCAAAAAACAAAGTTCCAAACAATGATAGGAGGGTAACAATGGTCAACACATTGCATATTGTTATCTTCAAATCAGTTACTCGGAGAATGAGATGTCAGCATTTAATTGTCCAAACCATATTAGCAGTTCATTAGATTGCTTTTGCTTTGTCCTATTCTCCTGAACCAGTTTCTTTTTCCTTTGAAGTTTCTTCCCATTTTATAATATCTATTGCACATTTTGGATCATATCTACTCTTTCAGCTTCTAAGATTAAGGAGACAATATGCTGTTTGCCCCAGTGCATCTGGTTTATTTCACTTCTAAGTATGGTCTCAAGGTGCATCCATTTACCTATGAGAGTCTCCAGTTGATCCTTCTTTATAGCTGAATAATATCCCATTATATAAAGACACCACATCTTTTCTATCCATTCCTCAGCTAATGGGCACGTGGGTTATTTTTAAGATTTAGCTATGAAAACTGCTGTCAATATGAGTGTACATATATCTCTGTGGTACAATGAACCTCTGCCTCCTGAGGGTGCTCTTTAGACCACAGTGCTCACCATCATTCTCATCAATTCAGAAAGTCTCTAATTATCAAATTAGAAAATTTCAAAAATCTCTAAGTTAGTTTTCAAATGCAAATCCCTACAGTATTTTTAAGAGTGTCTTTTAAAAATTGTCTCCTTTTCTTGCAGGATTATGAACCAACACATAGTTTTATATGGTTCATCATTTGCTGTTGAACTGGCTAAAAAAGATGGGGTGTGGTTATAGTCCAATGGCAGCCAGCTTGGATGACCCAGAAAAGCAAAGAGCAGGACTGCAGTGCATTGCTAAAATGGTGGCTCCAGAGACTAGGCTGTGGCCTTTGTTTCCCTTCTGCCCTTGGCCGGGTCACACAGGGCGCCAAGGCTCGTGGCATCCTTCTGCCACCAGAGACAGCAGCGCTCCCAGTCTGCCTGTACAGCCTGGTTACTCCTACTGGCTCTTTCTTTCTTGCCACACCCCTGCCCATGTCCTGTGCTCCCCTGCAACTTGCCCTTCTCCACAGGAAGGCGGGGTGTTTTGCCTCTGGCTCTGCACACATAGTTTTCCTTGCTTGGGGAACATTCTTCTTTTGCCTATTTTCTTTCTATATGTAGCTCCACTACAAAATATTTCATTTTCCTGTTCAGAACTGGTTGCTCCCTTTTCCTACACTGCACGGCTACAGACACTTGCAGCAGCACCTCTATTTGGTCCTTGACTGGTGTCGGTTATCTGTAGGTCTGGCATCTGTCTTGGAGCTCCCCTGGGCAGAGGCACGTCTAATTTGCTTCCTTTCTCCGGGATTGCCTTTTGAGATGGGCCGGCATTTGGTAGAGAGAGGATGCGCGTAAGTGCACATTAATCATTCAAGAAACTGCCACGGGTTCCATCAGTGCCGCTAAGCGTGCTACTGTTGGCAGGGGTGTCATCTCCCAAATGGCCTGCCTGACCCTCCCAGCTCGTGACTCTGGAGCCAGGGAGCAGCAGAACCATAATCTGCCTCCCTCACAGTGTGCTTGAGGAGACACCCAGCGTCATGCTGTTCCAGGACCCACAGCCCAGAGCGTTGGTCTCTCTGCACTGGGTTGTTTTTCTTGCTCTATATTTACGGTCTTTAACTCAGCAACATTCAAACAGTTTCAAATAAAGTACTAAATAGTCTTCAAGCCAGGTGCAGTGTCTTGCATTAATCCTGCCTGCTCAGGAGGCTAAGGCAAGGGCATCTTGGGTTCAGTACCAGCTTGGTAACTAGCAAGACACTAAGGGAAACAGAGAAAACTAAAACAAATTTTGGAAAGTTATAAGTATACACCTACATTTTTCATCATAATTTTGAATAGTAAGTCTATATTATACTTTTTGAAAGCAGCATTTTGTAAACATTTTAAATCAAATGGTAACATCACTAGTTTATTTATTTATTTTCTTGTCTTTTTTTTTTTTTTTTTTTTTTTTTTTTTTTTTTTTTTTTTTTTTTTTTTTTTTTTTTTTTTTTTTTTTGAGGCAGGGTCTCACTATGCAGTTCAGTTTGGTCTTGAGCTCAATTTGTAGCCCATGCTGGCCTTCAAATCACAGGGCTCCTCTTGCCTTGGTCTCCCAAGTGCAGGGATTATAGTTGTGCGCCACCTCTCCCAGTTTATAATTGTCATTTGTATAGTTGATCAAAATTACATAAGTAATGACAAAACATTAAATATCTCAGAACACTGATCTGCGCAAGCTCTCTGGTTGGGAGCTTGCAGTGCTTGGGACAGAGGCCCATCTACACCTCTCAGCTCAAGGCTGGGGGCCAAGGCTGGCCAGCAGAGCCCCACCCACACCTGGAAGCTGCTGCACCTGCCAGGCAAGGGCAAGAGCTAAGGCAACTATACTATTAATTTCTATTGTTTTATTGTAAGGAACAGTTAATACTTATTTTGGGGCCAATTTTACAAGCTTATATCTGGTAATCCAAACAACTACTTTGCAGATAACAGTATGCAATATAACTATCATTGTTGATTACCTATCATCTGTTTTGAAATTCTGTATCATTTTTAATATTTTTTTTCTTTTTACTTGCCTAAAACAAAAAAGGCCAGGGATATAGCTCAGTGGCATAAGCTCCAGCCTGTCAAGCACAAGGTCCCAAATTCCATTCCTGGTACTACAAAAGAAAAGGAAAAGAAAGGAAAGGAAAGGACAAGACAAGACTGGAGGGGCAGTGCCTCCAGACTGATATGGTAGCCGGCGGGCACAGTCCTGCAGCCACAGTTTGGCTTCTGGGGTTGACTCTGGGAATCCTGCAAGAAAGGATTAGGAAGACAGGTGGGAGATGGGTCCAGCGCAGTCAGTGCCAGAAAGGGAGGTGCACTGGAGATGCTCAGAGGAGAAGTAACACATACAGGTATTCTGAAACGGGGAAGGCAGTCATATCCAGATACAGAAAATCCTCTGAAAGATGAATCACTAGATCAAACCTTGCCCAGGGGACGGCGGAGCATAGGTACCCCGTTATTCTCACCCACCCAGAAGAGGAAACCCAGCCTGCAGCCCCAGGGAAGCCACAAAACCGGCTTGACTGTCCACAGGGAGTAGCAGGTACTACAGAGGAAAGGGAATGGTGTGGTTGCTCCAGCTTTCTTGCTTGTCGGTTCCAGTTTTTTGTTTTTAAGGGAAGTGTTCTTTATAATAGCACTAACTTCTTTCTTTCCTTCAAGTTTTTTTGTTTTTAAGGAGGGGGGGAGAATCTTCATCTTTCTTTTGTATTTTAAGGAAGGGTCTCAGGGTGTTCAGGGTCTCACTACTAGATTGGACTCATAGTGATCTGCCTGTTTACAGCCTCCCAAGAGCTGGGATTACAGGCATGTGCCACCACACCCAGTTTCAACTGCCATCTCAGCATGCCCCGGGGGTGGGGCCTGCACTACAGGCCCCCGTGCCTGCTTGCAGGTGCTTTAATCCACTGAGCTATTTGGCCATCCCTGAACCACATTTCTGAATAAATAGATTTAACCGATATCTACAGTGTTACACCCTGTTGCAGCAAAATACCCATTCTTAGCAGCACACAGAAGTTTCTCTAAAATAGATCACACATTAATCCAAAAAGCCTGCTTAAATAAATAAAAGGATCAAAATCACCTCATACTATCAGATTAAAATATCCTGAAATGTGAAATCATCAAAAGAAATCATAGAAATTTTACAAACACTTGGATAGCAAGTAACTCTGAACATTCAGTGGGTCACAGAAGTAATCATGGAAGAAATGAAACACTTCCTAGAATTAAGAGCTAATGTCAGTACAACCTATCAGAGCTCATGGCACACAATGAAAGTGTTCCTGAGAAAAAGGTACTGCTGTGATGCTCCCATTAGAAAAACAGCAAGCTCAAATAAATAACCTAACAATGTGCCTGAAGTGCCTCAAAAAACAATACTCAAACTTAAGCCTAGTATAAGGAAGAAAATTATAAAAGTTAGAGTAAAAGTAATGAAATTGAGACAATAAATACAAATAATTAATCCAAGAGTTAGTTCTTTGAAATAATAAACAAATAGAAAAAGCTTAAATTTACCAAAAGAAGGAAAGAAAAGTCCCACATGAAAGCAATTGGAAAAGAAAAGGTGAAATAACAACGATCAATGCCTAAACCCTGAAGGCCTTTTTTTTTTTTTTTTTTTTTTTTGCAGTACCAGGAATCAAACTCAGGAACTTGTGCTTGCCAGGCAAGCACTTATTTCATGGGGCTATCTTCTTAGCCCCTCCAGGAGACTCTTAAGTAACTGCTACAAAAATTGTACTCCAAAAAACTGGAGACTCTTTAAGAAATGAACAGATTCCTAGATACATATGAATTCCCAAAACTGAACCAGGAACACATGAAAAACCTAACTAGACTAGTAACAGGCAACACAATCAAGGCAGGAGTAAAACTTAACAACTAAAAAGTCCAGGACCTTTTGGATTTACTATTGAATTGTTCAAGAATTTCAGTGAGGAGATAATCCCTATACTCCTCAAACACTAATGAAATTGAAAGGGAAGGAGTACTTTCAAACTCATTCCTGGAAGCAAGTATTATTCTGATATCAAAACCACACTTGGACCCAACTAAAAAAGAAAACTTCAAGCTAATCTGTTGCATGAACATAAATACAAAAGTCCTCAAAAAAGGTACTGGCAAACAAAGTACAACAGATCATCAAAAGATCACACAAAATAACTAAGTAGACTTCATCCTAGGGATGTAAGGATGGTTCCACATACACTAGTCAAAAAATTTATTTACTGGTTTTGGTACTGGGAATCAAAGTCAAGACCTTGTGCTTGCAAGGCAGGTCAATAAATTTAATATATCACATAAACAAAAGCAAGGACAAAAAAAAAATCACATGATCATCTTAATAGATGCAGAAAAACTTTTGACAAAATCCAACATCCATTCATGAAAAAAACTTATAAAAACAAGTATAAAAGGCACTTACTTCAATCTGATAAAACCCATTTATAACAATCCAAATGCCAATATCATAACTGAATAAAAAAAGCTAAAAGCTTTCCTGCTAAAATCACGAACAAAGCAAGGACATCCACTATCACCACATGTCTCGGTTAACCTTCTCTCAATGCTGGGACAAAATACCTGACACCCAAAATTAAGGAAGGAAAGGTTTATTTATATTTAACTCCAGGTTTTGGAGATTTCTACTCAGCTGGCTCTCAGGCAGAGCAGCACATAGCACAGGGCAGTAGTTCATGGTGGCAGAAAACAGCAAAGGCCAAAAGAAAGAGCCACAGCAGCTGCCTCACTCCTTTCTTTATATTATAAGCAGGTTACCCTGGGGCTGGGGGTGTAGAACTCACACAAAGTCCACCCCTCCCTGCTGAATGATTTAATTAAACTTTTAAATTTCTCAAGTTGATACAACCAGTACACCACAGCTGTTCAATATATTTTGCAAGTTTAGCCAGAACAATTAGGCAAGAGAAAGGAATAAAAGGCAAAGGTACAGGAAAGGATGAGGTCAAATTCTCATTATTTCCAAATGACTTCATCCTCTATAGAGAACACTCAAAAAATTCCACTTGAAATATCACAGAACTAATAGCCAAATTCAGCAATGTATCAGGACACAAAATCAACACACACAACTCAGCAAACATTCTTCTACAATAATGAACAGACTGAAAAAGAATTTAGTAAAACAACAGCATTCACAGTAGCTTCAAGAAAAGCTAAATACTTAGGAATCAATGTCACAAAGGAAGTGAAATATCTCTACAAGAAAACTACATTATACCAGAAAATGGAAAGAATCAAATATTGTCAAGATGGCCATACCTTCAAAACTGATACATAGATTTAATTTAGTCTCAATCAAAATACCAGCAGCCTTCCTTGTATTATAGAGCTGGTTAAAAACAGCTAAAGCTAGATAAAACAGCTAAAACTAGATAAAACAGCCAAAACTAGAAAAAAACAGGTAAGTGGGTCAATAGGATGCAAAAACAATCTCTGGCGCATTCAGCTATCTGATTATTGATAAAAGTAAAAAATATATGATGGTGGAAACAGCCTCTTTAGCAAATGATGCAGGGAAAATTAGACACAAGCAGAAGATTGATTCCATGTGTCACCATACATCAACATAAAATCAAAATGGATCAAAGATATTGAAAAAGAACCACTCACTCTGCTAGAAGATAAAATAGGAAAAATTGGCGAAGACACAGGAACAGGAAAGTACCTTAATAGAACTTTAATTGCACAAGAAATAGCATCCATAATCAACAAATAAAGTTATATCAAATTTAAAAGCTTCTGTACAACACATAAACCAGTCAATAGAATGAAGAGACAATCTACAGAAAGGGAAACAATTTTTTTTTTTTTTGGCCAGGGAAACAGCTATTGTCAGCTACTTCTCTGATAGAGGGCTAATACCTAGAGTTTACAAAGAGCTAAAAGAAAAGGAAAAAAAAAACCCTCCTAAAATAAAAGACCCAATCAAAAAAACAGGAAACTGAAATGAATAGACACTTCTCAAAAGATGAAGTAAAAGTGGCCAATAAATACAAAAAGAAATGCTCAACATTTCTGACCATCAGAGAAATGTAAACTAAAACTACATCTTACTCCAGAAATAATAGCTATCTTAAATCTTAAAAAAGCAAGCAATAACAAACCTGACTGGACTGTACAGAAAAAGGGACCCATCTACATTGTTGGTAGGAAGAAACTAGTATATAACAACTATGGAAATCACTGTGGAGAGTCCTGAAATAACTAAGCCAGCTACTCCTCTTCTTGGTATCTTCTCCAAAGTTGAAGACATCATATAACAGTAATACATGCATATCCACATGTATAGCAGAACTCATGACAGCTGAATCTTGGAAGTCACCTATATATGCATCAATGGATATCCATTATAGCTCAGTAGAATAAGTGCTTGCTTGGCAAGCACAAGGGCCTGTGTTCAATCCCTGATTCTGCAAAAAAAAAAAATAAATAAATAAAAACTCCATTATATATTTATACATAATAGCTGGGTGTGGTGGCACATGCCTATAATCCCAGCACTCGGGAGGCTGAGGCAGGAGGATTGTTGAGTTCAAGACCAGCCTGAGCTACAAAGTGAGCTTAAGGCCAGCCTGAACTGCATATGAGACCCTGTCTCAAAAAGACAAAAAATAAAAAACAAAAATATACATAATGTACTGCTCTGCCAAAAAGGATTAATTTGAGTCATTTGTAGGAAAATGGATACATCTTGACACCATAATGTTGAGTGAAATAAATTAGACCCACAAGCATAAATATTGCATAGTTTCTCTTAATTGAGAAATACAAATTATAAGTAATTTAAAACATCAAGACACTAGGAAACAAGAAGACAGATCTCTCTCTCTCTCTCTCTCTCTGAGACAGGGTATCACTGAGCATTTCAGCCTGGCTCACTATATAGCCCAGGCTGATTTCAAAACTCACAGTGATTCTCCTGCCTCAGCCACCTAAGTGCTGGGATTACAGCAGTGTGCCACCACATCTGGTGAGATGAATCTTTTGAAAAGGAAAGAGAATCCAGAGATGAGGGAAGGGGATGGGGAATAAAAAAAGATATGTTAAATACATGCACCTACCCACAGAGAGGAATGTGAACATCATGTATTGCATAGACTAATACAAATTTTTTTTTGAAAACGGTCCTTAATAAAATATATATATAGATCAGGAAACTTGTATTGTGATGCTTGGTCAGAGTTTATGAGGCCTTGAGCTACCTAATTAACTGGCTTTTCTCCTGGAGAGCATAGGTTTTAGTGAGTTTAAGAGCAGGGAAGGTATATATACCTTCCAGTCTTTGTGAATCGGAAGAACCGCCCTTGGACCGGGGGAGGGCGAAAATGAGAACTGGGGACCACCTGGCACTTCTAGGTTACATTAATTTTAGGAAAGAGAAAATAAGAAAGTTGAATATGTCAAACTTGGCATATCCTTGCCACATGGGAGACCTTCACGTGTCCTCTGCGGGTCGCTCACCGCAAATTATTTGAGCCTAAACCTTCGGTCCCAGCGCGAAGCTTGTGGAACGCCCAGCCCCCGTGGATCGCCCCGCCCCCTGCGGGTCGCCCCACCCATCGCCCCGCCCCGCCCCTTCCGGTATGGGAGCTTTGATTTTCTTGGCGGGCGGAAGCGGCAAGTTCTGGAGTCGAAAAGCTTCCAGATAGAGGAGTTTGTCGTGTCAGTTGCTCTGCTGAGAGGTCTTGCTGGCTCCTCTGGTCTTTTGACCGTCCCGCCCGGTCTAGCAGTCCATCTCGCTCACTCACCAGGTCAGTCCTCCTGCCTCCCCTCCGCACCTCCGCCGAGCGCGGGGTGCGACAACTGGGGCCCAGTTTGCTCCAGACTCGCGAGCACGGAGCCTCCCGGAACCCCACCCTGCCACCTTGTTCCGTTGCTGAGATTCTTAGCCTTTTGCACCCCGGTTTTCTGCTCTGTGAGGACTATCGGAGCTTCCGAGGGTTTTTCTCGAGGTACGCGCAGTGTTTGCCCCCCGGGAGGCTGAGTTTGTGACTTCCTATACCTGTTTCTTCGACCCTGACCGTTGCCACGAAAGTTCAAGAGAACGGTTTCGAGTTATTTCTGTTTGCACAGTGCAGTTTTCTGGAGTACTTAAACTTAAAAAGGTGCCATCGCTCCCTTTTCAGAGTTCAGATCCTTTCTTTGTCGGAGTAGTGGCTTCAAAGCTTCACACTCAAAGGGTGCCCGGAAGATGGTAGCCCTTACGGGAACAGCAGGGCTGCTCCCATCAAGAGACCTGTTTTTGGGAAGAATGTTAGATTGCCCAGAAATAGCGTCCTAAGAGAGCGATCAGGCCCCCGGCATCTAGGATAAAGTAATTGCCCTTGAGTTTCACCTTAGGAATTTCTGAACTGCGAGACCCTGTCTCTAAAGATACACACTCACACTCTCACAAATTTAATTAAAAGCTTCCCATTATCTTGCCAGTGTCTTTGTTTTTCAGAGAAGTTCTGGACTGCAGTTATATATGCCCTCAGTTCTTTTATTAGACACATCTAGTAGACACTCAGGGTTGGTTTGGTGTCTAGTCTCTTTTGTTGTCAGCATTTCAGAAGCTGTTTTGCACATTGACTGAGAGTATGTTTGGGTTATTTCAGTCACAGATATTTTGGTGTTCTATGCTCTAGAGGATAAATTGATTTAATATTTAATTTCTTAATGTGAATTTTCTAACTAGCTTTAGATCCACAAAATTTATTTAATCTTCTTTTGTTGAGATAAGAGTTTGCTATGCAGTTCAGGTTGTCTTGGAGCTCACTTTGTGGCCCAGGCTGGTCTGGAACTTGGAATGATCTTTCTGCCTCAGCCTTCTGAGTGCTGCGATTACAGACATGTGCCAGCACTCCTGGCCTTCCATTTAAAAATCCAATATAATCTATCAATAGATAGTGTACCCCCTATGGGCATTTGTCATGCAAGCACTACGTGTGTGTATATATATATATATAATATATATATATGAAAATATTTTTTATATATATATATATATATATATATATATATATATATAATAAATATGTTAACAAAATGTTCCCTGGATTTAATAGGTATAATTTACTCATTGAAAGACATGGCATAACTTTTTTTGGTTTTTATAAGACAAGGTCTTGCTTTGTTTTTTGAGATGGTCTCACTATGTACTTGAGGCTGGCCTTGAATTCACAGTGTAGCCCAGGCTGGCCTCAAACTCATGGCAAGCCTCCTACTTCAGCTTCCTGAAGCAGGTCTACAGGCCTGCATGTATCACCCCTTCTGACTCTACCTGGTATAATAAAGGAAGGGGGTTGGTAGAGAAAAGTGGAGGAAAAAGGAGGTTCATGGTTTCAGTTTTAATTTGGTACAAGTTAACCTGTGCTAGTTGGCTGGAGGTGATGACCTAGAAATTTAAAGCTTATTTGAGAATTTCCTGTCAACAAGTTCATTGTGAATCTTTTATTCCTAGAGAAGTGAATATCAACATCATATTAAAAATTATGTTCTCTTTCAGCGGGTGACAACTGGAAATAGCCCAGATCTTTATATGGAATTTAGGCATGTGCAGTATTGGCAATTAAATACTTCATGAAACAGCCATCTCTTCATTGTCCTTTCCCCTGAAAGTGTTGTTTTTGTGTTTTGGTACTGATGATTGAATTCAGGACCTTGTACTTGCCAGGCAGGCACTTATGTCACTGAGGTATCTCCCCAGCACAAGAGATAGGATTTGCTATGTAGTACAGTCTGGTCTTGAACTGTTACGTAGCCCAGGCTGGCCTCCCACAGTAATCTTCCCGCCTCAGCCTTCTGAGTGCTGGCATTATAGGACTGCATCAACATGCCTGTCTCATCTCATGATTTTTATTTTAATTTTCATTTATTTACTCATTTTATGGTACTGGGGATTGAACCTGCAGCCCATTTTTTAATTTCTTAATTTGAGACAGGGTCCCCCAAGTCACTGAGTTAACTAGACTGGTCTCTTAATTTGGGATCTCCTAGCCTCAGTCTCCCAAGGTCTGGGGTTTGTGTGTGCCACCATCCCTAAGCTGGTTTTCAAATCTTTATATTGTGTCTGTTTCTTCTTTAGTCTTTGTGTTGTGAGTCTCCCAGTACTGCATTACTTGGAATTTTGCTTTTTAATGAACTTGCTAGGTTTTTGCTTTTCTATTTAGAACTGAGGGTTAAATTTTGTTTTTCTATTTAGAGCTGAGGATTAAACCCATGACGTCCATGCTGAGCCACATCTCTAAACCTTTTGAGACAAGGGTTTGTTTAAATTCTCCAGTTTGTTGTGGAACTTGTGATCCTTCTGCCTCAACCTCCCACAGTGGTGAGGTTACAGATGCATATCATCATGATCAACATTGTTTTTGGGGAGGGTCTCACTGTGTTGCCCAGCTGGCTTTGAACTCCTGATCTCACCTGATCCTTTTGTCATAGCCTCCCAAGTAGATGTATACCACCACCATGTGCAGCTCTAGTAGTTTTTTTTAATGATTACTACTTCAAAGATCCTGTCATATCCTGAAGTCATGACAGTATTGTGTTGCTTTTCTTTGTTTCAGAAAAGGTTTTTTTTTTTCTTTTTTTTTTAAAGAAAAATCCTCTTTGAACTGCTTTCAACTCAAGGAATATTCCAAACTGGCCTGAAACTTGTGGTAGTCCCCCTGCCTCAGTCTTCCTAGTGCTAGAATTACAGGCATGTGCCACTGTAGTGGATTTCTGATTGGTGGTCAACTTGTTACACCCAGCTAATATGGTGCCGAGTGTAGGGGAGCTTACCTGACGATTGGTTCCAGTAGCACAAGAGGCAAAACAGGAGAAGCTGCAAAACATAGAGATGCTATTTGGAGAAGCTGTTAGAGTTGGGAGAAACTGCTAGTTCTCTTGGGCTGTTCTGCTGGAGGACCTTGTCATGCTGGCTTTCCCGAGGAACATGGCTGTTCTTGTCAAGAGGAGCTTGGTATCTGGTTGTTGCTGACAATGGTGATGGTTCATTTTGGGGGAGTTTTGGTCCTCATCTTTAGCATTGCCTTTTGGCTCTGGAGGGCAAGATGGTGCACTGCTCAGCCTTGTGGAGAAGCTTGTCATGTTGGCTTTCCTGATTGGGAACTCAGCTTTCCTCGTTGCTGGAGAAGCTCAGGTTCTCACTGTTGCTGAGGATGGCTATGGTACCTTTGGGGGAGCTTTGGTGCTTACCTTGAACATTGTTTCCTTGCTCCAGTTTAAATCTCTCAGCCTGCTAGCACAGATCCTTCATCCCACTGGCATAGACTTTCTAGCTTCTACTGCTGACCTTTGGGCCTTTCCAGTACAGATCCATGAAGCAGGCCCATGTGAGACTTTTGTTGTGGGCTGTGGGCCTCCAGTTGGACTTGTGGGTAGCATTGTTATGAGCTCTTGGTTTTCAGTTGGCTCATGCAGGATTTTAGGATCCAGGCCCTCATCTAGATTCTTCCGTCTTTAGTGTGGACAGATTTCCTGTGCAACTTGTGTATGATTCTTTGGGTGACTCATTATAAGATAATATTATAAAGTGTGTCTTGTATTGTGTTGTTTCCCTTTCAAAAACCCTAAACCATGATAGCCACCATGCCCAGCAACAGTGTTCTTTTAAATGTTTTATAAGTTTATCTTACATAGCTGGGTTTTGAAAGTTTGAGATGAGCCTGGGCTACAAAGTGAGCTGGAAGGACTGGGGAGTTAGCTCAGTAGAATAAGCACTTGCCTGGCAAGTGCAAGGTCCTGAGTTCAACCCCCAGTACTGCAAAAACAAAGCAAAATAACAAAGTGAGCTTGAGGCCAGCCTGAACTGTGTAGTGAGACCCTGAATCAAGATGACAAAAAAGTTTGGCTTTCTCTGATAGATTTGTATTTATGGTGTGAGGTAGAATTTTAATTTTTAAAAAATATGGCTAATCAGTTTTCCAATATTTATATGCCTAAGGTTTATTTATATTTAGAATTACAAATAGGTAACCTAGCAGCATTTCCTTTATTGGCCACATACTGTTTTTGTCTTACAGGTTCTTTCTGTGGTTTTCAGTAAGCTTCCAGGTGAACTATGAAAGATTATGATGAGCTTCTCAGATACTATGAATTGTATGAAACTATCGGGACAGGTAACTGATAAATTTTTCTTGGAAGCAGAGGATAGGTTAACTGTTGTATTGTGTACTTGGAAGTATTGTGTACTTGGACAGTCATGAGATTTTTAGTTTAATTTGTGTAGTCTTTTTTTTTTTTTCTGCCTTTTTTTTTTTTTTTTTGGCAGTACCGGGGATTGAACCCAGGCCCTCCCGCTTGCCAGGGCAGGGCTTATTGCACTCAGCCATCTCCCTGGCCCCTCCCTTTTTTTGTCTTTTTGAGACAGGGTCTTCCTATGCAGTTTCAGGCTGGCCTTGAGCTTACATTGTAGCTCAGGCTGGTTTCCAACTTGCAGTGATCCTCCTGCTTCAGCCTCTTAAATGCTAGGATTACAGGCATGCCTCATTATGTCCAGCAACTTACAGTCTTTTGCTTTCTTTCTTTCTTTCTTTTTTTTTTTTTTTTTCTTATAGTTTTAAAATTTCGACTTTTTTGGGGGATGGTGGTTACTGGTAATCAAACTCAGGACCTCACACTTGCCAAGCAGGTGCTGTGCCACTCAGCTATAGCCCTGACTTTGTACTAACTTTAATGAGAAAAAGTGGAGCAAAAATAGAGGAGGAAATGCTATGCTATCTATCTAGTTCATTAAAGAAACTTTATTTTTATCCTAAATAAATCATTGGAGAGTTTTGAGCTACAGGGTGGTCTGACCTTTGATTTCATGGCTGAAATCACCTGGCTACTTTGTAGTAAAAAGATTGAGTAGAAGAAGGCAAGAGAAGGAGAAAGATGTGAGGAAGGTATTAAAATAGCTTAGGTACATGATTTTGGAGCTAATAGTGGCTTGGATGAGAGTGATAGTAGTGAAGATAATGTAATTATTTTTTGAAGTATAACATACGATTAAATATATGAAATACAGCCGGGGAGATGGCTTAGTGGAATAAGTGCTTCTGGCAAGTGCAAGGGCCTGAGTTCAATCTCTGGTTCTGCAAAAAAAAAAAAAAAAAAAAAAAAAAAGAAATACAGTAACCTCAGTGGAGTTTTAATATCTCCCATTCTTTTACCTTTATATTATTTGCTAAGACATAGACGATTTCCAGTCAGTACCTAGTTCCTATATTTCTCCTGAAATGAGTCAATGGAATTTGTGTATGGGCATGCATGGGATACTAGAGAATGATGCCAGAATTTTGGGTCTAAGCACCTGGGAAAATGGATTTGCTCTTTATTGAAATGGGGAAGACCATGAGACAGACAGCCAGGCGTTTCTTTTAATTTTTTTTTTAAATGTATTTAGCACAGGATCTACCGGGTCTCACTACAAAGATTGTACCTGTAGTGATCCTCCTGTTTTCAGCCTCCCAAGCCCTGGATTATAGGTGTGTGCCACCAGGTCCAATCTCAGTTGGCCATGTACCCTGGGGACAGGGCTGGCACAGCATGCAGGAGATCAAACCCCAGGCCCTGGGCCCTGGGGTGCTTTAGTTTGCTGAGCTCTCTAGTGAGCCCAAGCTACCTGACTGGCCCCCTTTTTTTTAAATATGAATATTAGAGAGTTCAGGGTAAATTTTTATTTATTTATTTATTTTTGTCTTTTTGAGACAGGGTCTTGCTGTGTAGTTCAGGCTGGTGGTGAGCTTACTTTGTAGCCCAGGTATGCACCAGACATCCAATTTTTGACTAGTTTTGAAACATAATTGCTTATCTTTACAGTTTTAAAAATTGAGCAGAAATTTTGTATAATTTGTCTTGGGTTTCAACAACTTTATATTATGTTCTAACACTGTTTATTATAAAGCAAATTTTCTTTTTTTTTTTTTTTTATTTAGTACAGGGTCTACAGGGTCTCACTATGCAGATTGGACTCATAGTGATTGTCCTGTTTTCAGCCTCCCAAGCGCTGGGATTGCAGTCATGTGCCACCATGCCCAGTGTCAATTGCTGTCTCAGCATGCTGTAGGGACAGGGCTGGGGCCATCATAGCAGGCCTGGGGATCGAACTCCTGGCCTCTGCATCTGCCTAAACAGGCGCTTTAATCCACTGAGCTATTTGGCTGGCTCTTATAAAACAAATTTGATTGCAGTGTTAATCATAAAGCAAATCTGTAAGAAGTCACTTTTGATTTCCTATTTTATTATAAAACTAGAGGTATGCTATCTTCATAGGAAGAAAAATTCAGATAGTCATTGAATGAGAAGATGCTAGAGCCATTCGAACATTTTGGAAGTGACAGATGAAAAACTTCCAGGAAATTATCTCAGTTGAGGTTTTTTTTTTCTTTTGTTTCCTTTTTTTTTTTTTTTAATTTAAATTTTAAGTATTTTTTTGTTTTTGAAGATGGAAGTTGTTGCTATTTTGCACAAGTTGGTTTAGAACTCCTAGGCTCAAGTGATCCCCCTTCTGGGCCACTGGCACTGTATGTATGTGCCATTGCAAAAATAGAAAGTGTTTGTGCTCGAGTTGCTGCTTATCTATTTATTATACATTTTTCTGTATTTAGGTGGCTTTGCAAAGGTCAAACTTGCCTGCCATATCCTCACTGGAGAAATGGTGGCTATAAAAATCATGGATAAAAATGCACTAGGGGTAAGTTTAAAATTGTTTTTGTAATATTCTACTTAATATAGACCAGTTTCATGATCAAAATTTAAATGTCCTTGTTATTGCTCTTTTCTTATAATGATATTTATGTAGTTTTTATAAAGTGCATTGGCTATGGGTGATTGATGGCACATGCTTGTAATCCCAGTATTTGGGAGGCTGATGCAAGAGCATCGAGGTGAGTTTAATGCTAGCTTGAACAGCATAGTGAAATTCTACCTCAAAAAGGTAAAAAAACAAACAAACAATAACCCCAATAAATAAGTGTATAGAGTATGGTTTTAAAGTGGAGGAAAGTGTTTCTTTCAGATTAATGCTGAACATTGGTACATATCTCACCTCTTAGCTGTGCTGTTTACCACTTAGACTTTCCCTTAGGTTGCTTGCTAGTGCCATTTGGGTGAAGTAAGCACCTTTACCATTTGGGGCCATTTGAACCCATGACAGGCTATTTTGGGACACTGAGTGCTGTGAGAAGAAATTCAGAGGTAGAAAAAATTTGCAGTTGTTTGTTTAGAGTACTCATTTGGTTTGGTTTTCTTTCTTTCTTTCTTTCTTTCTTTCTTTCTTTCTTTCTTTCTTTCTTTCTTTCTTTCTTTCTTTCTTTCTTTCTTTCTTTCTTTCATAAAGGGAATTGAACTCAGGACCTTGTTTTTAACAGGCAAGTCCTGTGCTGCTGAGTTATATCCCCAGCTAACTTTGGTTGGTTTTACCTCTCTCTCTCCCTCCTTCTCCTTTTCCTTCTCCCCTCTCCATCTCCTTCCCTTTGCCCCCTCTCCTTCCCTCTTCCTCTTTCCCCCTTCTTTTTGAGACAGGGTCTCCCTGTGCAGTTCAGGCTGGCCTTGAGCTCACTTTGTAGCTCAGGCTGGTCTCGAACTCACAACAATTCTCCTGCCTCAGCCTCCCGAGTGCTGGGATTACAGGCATGTGCCACCACGCCCGGCCCTTCCAGGGTGGTCTTGAACTTGCGCATTCCTCCTACCTCTACCTCCCGAGTGCTGGGATCACAGGCATGTGCCACCTTATCTTTTTCTTTTTCTGCCTTTTTGAGACAGGGTCTCACTATGCAGTTCAGGCTGGCCTTAAACTCACTTTGTAGCCCAGGCTGGTCTCGAACTCACAACAATCATCCTGCCTCAGCCTCCCAAGTGCTAGGATTATAGGAATATGCCACCAGGCCCGGCTTATCTTTTTCTTTTTATAGCAACCTTTATTCTAGGATGGGCAGCATGATTTCATTACCATTTGGAGGCTGCATATTAGCTGGGAATCTGTGATGAGTGAGTTATGAATATAAAGCAGGAAAGATGTCCCAACTTAAGAGCTGATGGAACATTCCATTCTGACAGGGATCTTCTGATTTTGGGGGCAGGAAACTATCCTCTACATCAGTACTCAGGTGGAGGTTTAAATCCATTTTACAGAGGTGGTAGGCCTTGTCCATCCTTTTCCTTGTCATTGGGTTTCTTATGAACCCATCTCAGGATTTGTGTCAGCCACTTTGGGCATTGAGGTGTTCTGAGACTTTTTCATGAGTCAGTCTGAAATTCAAGGCTCCTTAACTGTTTGACTGGGAAGGAAATGGGTGAAGAGACTTTAAAAGGATTGGAGCCCTTGGAATGTATTTAGAGATCAGTTTTGATTTGTTTAGGAATAAAACATAACTCCCTAGAGAAATTTTTGCTACCCATGACTTAGAAAAAGGTGATTTTTTTTTTCAAAATGAAAAAATAATTTTATTTTTTTAATTTTATTGAGAAATAAATAGCAATGAGATAGTTTCAAAACCGATTAGTAGGAGTTTCAATAGTTAGTGCATTGCATACTGTTGTCTTCGTAATGGTTATTTATAGTACACGATGTAGACATGATGTCCTGTCCAAACACTATTAGTACAAATCTTCTCATTGAATTAAGAAAAAGTAGCTGTATATGTATCCTATTTTATATATACAGATGCAAAATGGTCCTTCATTTGTATCCCCTTATTTTGTTTAGTTTTGTCAGAGATGGGTATTCCATTGCTATTTAAGTATTGCAGGTGTGTGAATTCAGCAAAATAATCCAATATAGACCAGCAGTCCTTAATAGTAGTGGGTTATCCTTAGGACTGGCAATGTCAGATGTTGTTAACTTGAGCTTATGGCTTTACTTTTTGTACCTTGTTTTTATCCTTTTCTGTTGGATGATTGAGGCCAAGATAAACTGAGACCTATATAACAAGAAATGTAACAGAAAAAAGGTGATTTTTTATTGTGGTACACATGGCCTATATAACTGAAAGCACAATGATTTTACGCAGCTGTCCTTAAGATTCCTTCAAGTAGGACCAGTATAGCACAGTTGCTTTCCTTGCTCTTTTCTGAATTAGTTGCAAGTAAAAGCAAGAGCCTTCTCTGGTTGCCTAGAGTCCTATAACTGGGTAGCTAGTTCTTCTTGATTGACACGAGGTTCCTCTTGATAAGAGATAGTCTTGCTTAAAAATAAAGATTTAGCACTAGCAAATTGTGTGCCTTCCCCCAAGAAGTAATTCACATTGATTTACATGGAAAGGAGACTTAAGTATTGGCTCCATACATCTTTCTGACAGTGAATCTTGTCTCAGCTTTAACTTTGTCACTATATTTCTTAGTTCAAGTCTCCTATACAGATAGGATATGCTATCCTCTTACTGGCTTGTTTCCCATCAACTTGAAGCTTTGTAACTATTACTTGTTAAAGTTCTAATGATATAGGGTATTAACAACAGAATAAACAGGTAAGACTTAACATAAGACTAGGCAAACAGTCTAAGAGCCACTCTTTCTAAAACCTTGCTGTTGCTCAAATTCAGCAAGAAAGGTTTTTGTTTTTCTCCAGCTCTTTTTTTTTTTAATATTGGAGATCAATCTCAGGACCTTGAGCTTGCCAGGCAGGCACTCATGTCCTGAGTTATCTCCTCAGTCCTCTCCAGCTACTCTTGATGGACTCTGTGTTGCAGCTTAACATGAGAACAACAGGTAGACACTGGGCATCTTAAGGTTTTCATGATTGAGGGTTGAGTTAAACCAAGGGAGAAGTTGTGACTAGCACCACAAAGTGGAACTTTAAAAGTAAGATTATTTTCTTTTAAAGATAAGTGGTGGCTTCTCCAAACTTCCTCAGGCCTAGGGCACACCCAGTACTCCACTTCTCAGCCCAGATGAGTGGACAGAACATGCTGATGCTGGCATCAGGAAGTCAAATCCAGCTTCATTCCCTTGGGCGAGAGACAGAGAGATTTGAGTCTAGGAAAGGATGCAACAAGGGGGAATAGTTCTGTTGTTTCATTGTGCTCCCTCCCCCTGCTCCTGCCTGTAAAAGACCCCAGTACCACCTGTACAGGGGGCATGGAGATTTGAGGCAAATGAGCCCCTTCATCTCCTTAGATTGTGCTTTGGCTAAGTCTTTCTTTTAACAAAAAAAAAATTTCTTTTGTATCAAGCTAGCATTAGAATTGTTTGTATACAGTTGAGGAAAATAGCTTAAACATTTTTATAAGTTTTCTCAATTAAAAAACAAAAATAGTTATTTTAACTTTTTGTTTTTAAAGTTTGTTCTTTTGAAATAGGGTCTCATTATGTAGCCCACCTGTCTTTGAATTCATGGGGATCCTCCAGCTGTATCCTGCCTCAGTGTGGGATTATGAGTGCATGTGTTTATGGCAGCTTGGTTTAAATGCCTTCATGATACAATGAATCAGTGTTTAACAAGGTTACCTTGTTTTCTGTTTTTTAAGGATGTAAGTGCTGATAAGTAAGTCAAAGGAAATGCAGGAGTTTTGCAATAGCAATGCCATTCAATTTTTTGAATTCTTTTTTGCTCTTTGAGATAGGGTCTTGCTAGGTAGCCCAGGCTAGCCTTGAACTCAGTGATTCTCTTAACTCAGCCTTCCAAATTTTTGAATTCTTAAAATAGGCAAATGTCACACAGTGGCCTATTTTAGAAATTAGTATTAATCATCTATCAATCAATTCACTGTCCTTCATTTTTTTTTGGTGCTCATTACTATATAATCTAATAGAAGAGCACTAAAAACCATTTTATTGAGCATTTAACATTGATTACAAGTTTGACTACTTAGTTTCCTTATGTAGTTTAGACTCCAGTTACAACTTTAGAGACTAATCACTTGAACACTTCAAAGACTTTGATAGCAAAAATGTGTATTATAAAATGTATTATCCTACACTCAATATTTATCCCCTAAAGCATAAATAGCATGGTATTGATTCATTGTTTCTAAGCTTTCTTTTTTATATTTCCTAGTGATATTATGCTTACTTCAGTTATTTCCTCGGATTTTAATATTTCATTTAGTTTCAGGGTGTTAGTCATCATCATGACTCTACAAAAGAAAATGAGCACAAAAGATTATTATATCAGAATAGCTGTAGTTGGTTTTTTGGGCAGGACCTGGCATCTGGTTGTGTATCTTGAATAACTGGATCTTGAGCCACACTGATACTAAATTGAGACTTTCTTTATTTACTCATTTTTGTTTTGTTTGAGATAAGATCTCACTGTGTAGTTGAGGCTGGGCTTGAACTCATTATGTAACCCAGGCTGACTTTGAACTCAGTGGCAATCCTGCCTTAGCCTCCCCACTACTGGGATTGTAGGTGTGCTGTACTATATCTGGCAAGAATTTTTTTTTTTTTTTTTATAATGTGTTACTTAGTATTTCATGGAGTTGTAGGTTTTTGTGCCTTTTTTTTTTTCCATTTATGTATTGGTATAGGGTCTCACTATGCAATTCGAACTCATGGTGATCCTCCTGTTTTCAGCCTCCCCATTGCTGGGATTACAGGCGAGTGCCACCATGCCCAGTCTCAATTGATGTCTCAGTGGTCCTCAGTGGTGGGGCCGTCATGCCAAGAGTGACCAGGTCCCTGCACTTGCCAAAGCAGGCACTTAGTCTACTTGAGGCTCAGTTTTTGTGTCTTTCAAAATTTCTTGTACCTGATGATATTTCTCGTAGCACATGATTGGAGCATTTTTTAATAAATTCCTTGCTCTTTGAAATGGTGCTTTGTTGTAGAGTGATCTGCCTCGGGTCAAAACAGAGATTGATGCCTTGAAGAATCTGAGACACCAGCACATATGTCAACTCTACCACGTGCTAGAAACAACCAACAAAATATTCATAGTTCTTGAGGTTAGTAGAATGTTTCTGGTGCCTAAAAGTATTTAGTCACTTTATCCATAGTTGAGAGAAAATTAGGTGTCACCTAAAAGATTCTAATGAGTGTTAAGTAGTTTACTTGAGTTCTGGCTGTAACAGTTTGAACTGTAAAAGTAGGCATATGCAGTACAATAAAGTAGAGATTTGTTCTTTTTGATATTCTAATAGAGCGGTATAGAGGACTGCATTTGTTAAAATTTTCTCTTAAGAGGATGCATTTCAGTTTTATATGGTGTATTAATTTCTTAAGGTTAACAAATAACTATCTAACTTTGCTGGGATTAACATGCCTGACTGGAGGGGCTGAGGGAGAATCTGTTGCAGGGCTCTTCTGGTTCCTGTGGTTGCTAGTGATCTTTTTGTTTGTTTTCTCCTCTCCCCCTTTTCTCCCTTCCCCCTCTCCTCCCCTCTCCTAACTTCCCTCTTGAGGCAGGATCTTACTAGTAGTACAGCCTTGCCTTGGACTCTCTTAGGTTGCCTAGGCTGACCTTGAACTCATGTGATCCTCTTGCCTCAGCCTCCTAAATGCAGGGATTTCAGGGGTACGCCACCACACCCAGTTTGAATTTTTTTTTGGTAGAGGTGATTGAACTTGGTACCTTAAGTTTGCCAGGCAGGTACTTATGCTGGTGAGCTATCTCCTTAGCCTGGTTTTTATTTCTTTGAAACAGGGTCTTGCTATGTAATTCAGGCTGGCCTCAAACTTGTGGCAACTCTCCTGCTTCAGCTTTTCGAGTTCTAGAATTACAGGTGTGTGGCAGCACCCACTCCCGGCAGTTGGTGGCACATTTTGGTTTTCTTTGGTTTATAGCTGTGTTACTCCAATCTGTGCCTCCGTTTTAAATACACGTTCCTCTCTTGAGTGTTGTGTCTGTTTTGATCTCCGTCTAATTATAAGGGATTGGACCAAGGCCTACTCTACTCCAGTATGATTTTCTGTTAATTTGATTACATCCCCAAAGACCCTTACTGTACTTAAGCTCACAATCATGGGTACTAGTGTTAGAACTTGAACATGCCTTCTAGGGAGTCATAGCAAACAGCATGTGGGTAGTTTCAGCACCTGTGTTATGCAGAACAATGTTTTTCAAGTTTTAATCTGTGTTTTTGGCATGAAATATAAATGTTTGTTTATTTATTGTCTTTGTGAGACAGTCTCATACAGTTCAGCACAGGCTAGTCGAAAGAACCTCAAAGATCGTCTTGCCTCAGCCTCCTAAGTGCTGGGATTATAGCTGTGCACCACTATGCCTAGCTATAAATGTTTTTAGAACTGGTATAATTCATGTTTCATTTCCCATAGTCTCAGCTAAATGATGGTAACTATATATTTTCAGAAATCAGCACTGTT
Organism: Ctenomys sociabilis; assembly: GCA_004027165.1. Classification (NCBI taxonomy): domain Eukaryota; kingdom Metazoa; phylum Chordata; class Mammalia; order Rodentia; family Ctenomyidae; genus Ctenomys; species Ctenomys sociabilis. Next base: position 126,185 of record PVKA01001464.1, read on the forward strand.
TTAAAAGCGTATTTTAAAATATATTGTGTTGAAATTTTGGATCTAGAACTATTTTTTCTTTATTAAACTGTACCACCATATAATCTACAATGATCGTTTTAAAACTTGCTTTTGAGTTGGGGGTGGTCTTTCTCTGTTGCCTGGTTTGGCCTTTAAGCCATATATTTATGCATTGCTCTTGCCTCTGGCTCCCAAGTAGCTTAGAAAATAAAATCTCAAAATATTCATCATCCTTGGACAAAATTTAAAAGATACAAGAGGGTATATGGTATATATATATATATATATATATATATATATATATATATATATATTTCCCCTGTATCCCACTTATTCATTATATCATTTTTTGATGTTACCTGTAGTTATCTGTGTGTATTATATATATATGTGTTTGTGTACTTGTGTAGTTTAATGCTTTCTGTTACACGAATGGTCACAAACTATTAATCACTGTACCTTTTTCCCCTCCCACTTAATATTTTAGGTTGGAAATCATTTGTGTACATCATAGAGATTTTAGATTTATTTCTTTATTTTGTATTTATCGGCAAACAGTTTTTTTTTTTAAACATGCATGTTACTGGATAGTTAAAGCATTTACTTTGGCTGTAGATAATTTACATCTAATAAAATACAGTTTGACAAATGTGTGCTAATGTATTTCCTACCCCATTTTATGTCTAAATCATTTTCATCATCCCACTTCTGCTTCCCCGTTAAGTTAATCACTATAACCACACCTGCCCTGCTCACCCCAGCAACCACTGATACGATTTCTGTCAGTGCAGATTATTTTGACCTGCTCTAGAAGCTGACGTAAATGAACCTATAATGTTAGCCTGTACTCTTGTCTGGGTTCTTTATCTAGCGTACTTTTGTAAATTGTTCTATTATATTCTTTGATACTTTTCTTTCACTTACATTATTTCTTATCAGTAGCTCTCCTGTTTTACAAGTACTGCAGAGAATTTCATTTTATAGCTGTGACATAATTTTGAGTATGAGCATTTGGGTGTGCTTATGGCCTAAATGTTGGTGTCCCCACAAAAGTCATATGTTGGATTTCAGTGTTAACAATATTAAGAATTGGCGTGTCTCAGAGGAAGGCTCTGCATTCATGAAAGGAATTTGTGCCCTTATAAATGAGTTTTGAGGGAGCTTTTTATTTCCTTCTGTCATGTGAAGATGCTTTTTTTTGTAGGCAGTCTTGTTAAGTAGTTCAGGTGGGCCTCATCTTTTTGTGTTAACCCAAGAGTGCTAAGATAACAGGCATGCACCAGTGTGCCTTTTATTTTTATTTTTTATAGGCAGAGTCTTATTATGTAGTTCAGGCTGGGGTTGAACTCATTGTGACCCTCCTGCCTCAGCTTCCTCAGTGCTGAGATTACAGACATGCACCACTATTCCTGACTCAGTTGTCTCTCTGATCTTGGATTTGCTAAACTTCATAATTATTGTTGTTGGGGCTGGAGAGATGGCTCAGTAGAATAAGCGCTTGCCTGGCAAGCACAAGGGCCTGAGTTCAATCCCTGGTTCTGCAAAAAACAAACAAAAACAACAAAAGGTATTTTATGCAGGGTATTTTGTGATAGACCACAAATAGGCTAAAACATTTGTTTTAGTGTTTTGCTTTTATATACAATGTTGCCTCAGTGAGTTATCTTTAATATGCTTTAGTTTTTTAAATTGGTAGCAAAGTTTTATTAAAGATAAGAAACAGGCTGTATAGAGCAAGTTTGGGCCTAGTATGAATAGAAATAGAGGTGCACCCTACGTGAGAGTGGGCCACTGGGCAAGAGCGGACTCACTGGCTGTGCCTCTGTTTTGATGTGAGTACATCTGTAGGAACAATCTAAACGTGAAACTGAGATCAAAATATGTGCATTTATAATTTCTACGTTGCTAAAATAAAATGAAGTGTTAAATGGAAATCAACTTTGCTGAAACATGTAGCTGCTTTGGAAAGGGGCTGGCAAGCCCAGAGCTTTGTGCTTTGTCACCTACTCAGCCCACAAGCACTGAGCCCTGCTGTCTACATGGGCCCCTCCTGCTGGACTGAAAATCACTGGTCTCTGGACGGGGACCAACAGTAATTACTGGAGAACAATCATTTGTACTGCTTTAAAATAAATTAGGTACTGTACTAAATGTGAGTACATTAAGGTGAAAATGGGCTTTAGTACTGTGCTATAAAAATATAAAATCCTGAGTGAGCTTTTAAAAAATCACATTCCACTTCTGTTTATTGGTAATAAAACTGTTCAAGGAAAGTTATTGTTCTCATTCCTAAAATAATTATTGACTTGTTTGATCTTGACAGTGTATTTTTTAATATGCCTACTCAGTTCCCTTGCCTTTAAAGTTGAATTAATAATATTTCTGAATTTAGTATAATTTTTTAAAATTTTACATCTCTTGGAAATGATTCTATAAGATGTAATGGTATCTGTGTGCCTCTTGCTGTTGAAGTACTGTCCTGGAGGAGAGCTGTTTGACTACATAATTTCCCAGGATCGCCTGTCGGAGGAGGAGACCCGGGTCGTCTTCCGTCAAATAGTAGCTGCAGTTGCTTATGTGCACAGCCAGGGTTATGCTCACAGGGACCTCAAACCAGTAAGTGATCCTGTCACACTTAAATGCTAACCTGAGAGTTGAGTGCCATCTACCTATAAACCTGCTTTCAGGTCTACAGATGTGTTCTGCAGAAGAGGCTATCTTAGCTTTGCTGCTGCTGCTTTGGCTTTCTCTCTTTGTCATCTTCTCCTCTCCTCCCCACTTCCCTTCTTGTTCCAGTCAGAATCCTCCCATTGTTTTTTTCTTCTTTTTGAAATTTGATGAACTTTTTATTTGGAGTAGTATATTAGTTACTTTCTCATTGCTAGGACAAAATACCACACCTGCAATTGAAAGGAGTAGTTTCTTTGGCTCATAGTTTCTATTTCTAGTGGGCTCATTCCAAAATTGGTTGACTCTGAGGTAGAAAAGGCCGGGGGAGGAGCCTGGCAGGGGACAGATGCTGTTCCCTTGGCAAGTCTGAGGCTGAAGGGGTTGGAGGGGGAACAGGACACGAATACATCCTTACAGCTCATACTTCCTGTCTCAGTTACTTTATTTGTTGTTGACAAAATATCCAGCACTAAAAATTAAGGAAGGAAAGGTTTATTTAGTTTACAGTTTGTAGCGGATTCAGTCTATACTTGGCTGGCTCTCAGGCAGAGTAGCACATGGCAACAGTCTATGGCAACAGAAAACAGTGAACAGCAAAGTGAAAGGCTGTAGCTGTGGCTTCTATCCAGCCTCTCTCCCCTCCTTATATTATAAACAAAGCTACCCTGGGGCTGGCAAACACTCACACAGTGACCATGTCTTCCTCTTACACAGGATGAGGATGTTTACAAACTAAGATTCCTGGCCCTCTGCTGAGTCACTTAATTAAACTTTGAAACTTCTCAAGTTGACATGATGTATTAACTAGTACAATCCACCCCTTGTCAGCTTGGTAACCAGACATTGTTTTTAGCAATATAGACATGTTTATTAACATTTTATAACTTGAAATATTGTATTAGAAAGATAACATTTTGCCACTAGGCACCTCCCAAGGACTCATGTGTATCTTTTTATATAAAAGGCATTTTAGTCTCTAAGAGTTGTCAAAGTTCCAATAGTTTTAGCATTGTTGAAGAGTCTTAAGTTTCAAATCTCCTCTAAGATCTAAGGCAGACTTAGCAGGGAGCCCCTGTATATGTGAAAATTAAACACTTTTAATTTAAAGGCACAAGATAAACATTATCACTTTATTTATTTATTTATTTATTTATTTATTTATTTATTTTGTCTTTTTGAGACAAGGTCTCATGATGCAGTTCAGGCTGGCCTTAAGCTCACTTTGTAGTTCAGGCTGGTCTCGAACTCACAACAATCTTCCTGCCTCAGCCTCCTGAGTGCTGGGATTACAGCCATGCGCCACCACACCCGGCTTAACATTATCATTTTAAAAGGTATACACAAGGGCAGGCGAGATAGCTCAGGGAACTAAGTTCCTGCTTAGGCAAGCACAGGGTTTGGTCTCTGACGCCATATGCTGCACCAACCCTCACCCTCAGGCACACTGAGATGGTGATTGAGACTGGGTGTGGAGACACGTGCCTGTAATACCAGCCCTTGGGAGGCTGAAAACAGGAGGATCACTTGAGTCTGATCTGTGTAATGAGACCCTGTACTAAATACATTTAAAAAAAATTCAAATCGGAGCTCTCACCCATGTAATTCTGAGGTTGTGAAGGGTGACAACGTGCCACCTCTTGTGAAGCCCTCAAGACATCTTTTTTACTCAATTTTTTTGGGGGGGAGGGCAGTGGAGATTTTAGCTCTGTCTTTGTAGTCTATAGCCTTTTTGAAACTTTTATTTTGGCCAAACTCATTTTAAATTATCTTGTTGGGCTCTTTGTTTTTGATTCTCAGCATATATCTAAAAGCTCCCAACGATAGCCATGCCACTGCCTCAACATTTGACTGTCTTGAGACTTTTTTAATGTAAGATTTTATGTATAGATGCAAAACACAGACAAAATTTTTTGCCAAGCCATAACACAAATCATGTGCAGTGAGTCTAGCAACGGACGTAGTACATTTTTTTTTTTTTAAGCAGAAACCTCTCTGGTCCTGTGTTCACAGGCCATCAGCATTATCAGCATTTTGGTCTTTTGAGCTCTGACCAGAATCTCATAGAGAAGAGCTGAAGGCATTCTAGCTCTTCATTAATAGGCAACATCTCCAAACCTTTTTTGATTTCTTTTCCTTTTTTTTTAATGTAGTTAGTACAGGATCTATAGGGTCTCATTACACACATCACACTCGTAGTGATCCTCCTGTTTTTCAGGTGTGCACCACCATGGCCAGTCTCAGTTGCAGTCTCAGTGCACACCAGGGGTGGGGCGGCACAGCAGGCTGAGGGATTGAAGCCTGTGCCCTGCATCTGCCTAAGCAGGCACTTTAATTCACTGAGCTTGGCCAGCCCTCCAAACCTTTTTTATCTCTCTATTTTGTTTTCATTTTATGTATTTGGTATAGGGTCTCACTACACAAGCTCAGATCTTAATCCTCCTATTCTTACCCTCCCTAGCACTGAGATTCCAGGCATGCACCAGGATGCTCCAACTTGGTTGCAGGCTCAGTGAGCCTGGGATGGGATGGGGTTGGTGCGACATGAGATACTAGGGATGAACCCTTTTAGCTCTTATTTATTTATTTATTTATTTTGGTGGAACTGGGGATTGAACTTGCCAGGCAAGTGCTTTATTCTACTGAGCCATCTCCCCAGCCCCTAAGAAGCCATTTTTAAAAGCTCATAAATGACATTGTTAGGTATAATCATGGCAATATTGGCCCCACTCCTAATACTAAATTTTGTCTTGGTTACTTTTTATTTATTAGTAGCATAAAATAGCCAACACCAAAAATTAAGGCAGGAAAGGTTTATTTAGCTCACAGTTTGTGCAAGTTTCTGTGTGTATTTGGCTGGCTCCCAGGCGGAGTGGCATATGGCAGAGAGCAGCAGTTTATGGCAGAAAACAGCCAAGAGCAAAGGGAGGGGCAGCAGCCAGCCCCTCTCCCCTCATATTATAAACAAGCTAACCTGGGGCTGGGGGTGTAGAACTCAGACAACTTCTATACCCTTCTCTTGCACAGGATGAGGATGTTTACAAACTAAGATTCCTGGCCCTCTGCTCAGTTACTTAATTAAACTTTGAAACTTCTGAAGTTGACACAATGTATCAACCAGCACGCACCAGGTGACCCCCTTGCAGCCAGGATCTATCTACCTCCTAACTGGTGCCACTGAACTTGAGAGTTACAGGGCCTCTGTGATCCACACTTTCCACACCTGTTAGAATTTTGGGGACATTTTTTGTTTTTGGGGGGGTTTGGGGATTGAACTCAGGGCCTTGTGCTTGCGAGGGAAACACTTATTCTATGGGGCCATCTCCGTGGCTCCAACATGTGGCCCCAACATTTTAGTTCTAAATCATAACAATGAGTGAATTATTTATCTGTCATTTGTATGTGGCATTACAAATGTCTTTGTGATCTAGATTTTATCTCTAGGAAAGAGGTCAGTGAGTGTTTTCTGTTCACTGTTCTTTTCCTAACCTTGTATTTCTTTAATTTTAAGTATACTTTTTCTTAGTAGTGCGATGAAATGGATAAATTTCTTTCTCAAGTATGTTATGTATGTATGTATGTATGTATGTATGTATGTATGTAATGGGGATTAAAATCGGCCCTTGCATGGTGTTACATCCCTAGCTCTACTTTCTTTTTTCCCCCTCCCTTCCCCTCTCCTCCCCTCTCTTCCCCTCCCTTCCCCTCCCCTCCTCTCTTCTCTTTCTCCCCTCCCTACCCTTCTCCCCTTTCCTCTCCCCCCTTCCTTCCTTCTTCTCCTCCCCTCCCCTCTTTTTTCAGATGGGACCTTGCTGCATTTACCCAGGCTGAGTTTAAAGTTATCCTCCTTCTGCCTCACCTCCCACAGTGCTAGTCTGCCAGACTAGACTCCACTCTTTAAGGGACTGAATACAAATATTGATACAGGTTTGCAACTGATGAAAGTGGGTGATAGTGAATATGAATTTGAATATGCAGAGACCAAAGAATTAGTCTGAGTAGATAGGATAGTGTTACTATTTTCTTTTCATCTGTTTATTCTCAACTCTTAATTTTGAGCTCATTCATTAGGTTTAAATTTGCTTTGGGCACAAATTATGTTTGCAAGTACATGGTACTCAATGCCAAGGAGGAATGGTTAATGAGTATGTTTTGAAAAAAAAAAGAAGAGGTATATCAACATTTCTTCTATTGCTCAGTCAGTCAATCAATCAATCAATGGTCTTGATATGTAGGTCAGGCTGACCTTGAGCTCACAGTGATCCTCCTGTCTCAGCCTCATTACACCTCACTGATCTATTTTTACAACTTTTTTTCTTGGTACCAGGGTTACTTATTTTTAATTAAATTTTTTTTCTTTTCATTTTACTTTGCTAGACAAGGTCTCACTAGATAGTCCAGGTATAGCCAAGGCTAGTCTTGAACTCACTGTGTAGACCAGGCTGTCTTCAAATTTGGGATCTGTTGTGAGTTTGTAGTCAATATAGGAATCCAAGTAGCCAATTAAGATTTGAAGGTGTTTTATTAGCTGAGCTTAGCAACTGTCAGCATAGACCCCTATTTCAGAGTCCAAGAGAGTGGCTCTAAGAAGAGAACATGAAGAGTATATAAAGATAGAGAAAAAAAAAATATGTAATATAGCCCACTTGTCAAACAGAATAAAAATATATAGCATACATCCTGCTTGCCACACAGATTTTTGCTATACATCTGGCTATCTTTTCCTGTTACTGCTTACAGTCAGTGCTTTCTCAGGTATATTTCCTCCTTATGACTACTTGTTTCACTTGTTACTTGTAGGCTGTTTTTGTAACGCTGGGATCTGCTAAAGTTTAATATGGCAATACTTATGCTAAGAGTCTGGGTTGAGGCTATCACAGGATCCTCCTATCCACTTAAACATATACTCATAAGTGAAATAAACCAGGCACACGTGTAAATATCGTATAGTCTTCCTAGTATAAGAAGCGAAAAGATATACAAATAGAAATGTATAACAACAACTAAAAACAATTGAGTCAGATAAGGCAAAGTGAATGGCATATGCTGTAGGGTACTAATCAGCTTTTCTTTTGGATGGTTAACAACCTAAGTTCACAGATCAAAATTGGAGAAATAGAGGAGCCGCAAGGCCAGCCAACATTTTGGCCCTAGCCTTTCAAGGTCAGTGAAGACTGAGGACATAGGAGAACCTACCTGTACTGCAACATCATGAAACTCGGTTGAGCCCCAAATTTTCTGAATTAGACTTCTAAGTACTGAGATTACAAGCATGTGCCACTGTGCCCCCAGTCTTTCCCCACTTATTGATTGATTATCTTTCCCCTGTTAAGCCTCTTTCCATCATTTTTAATGATTTTTTACTATTATGCCTAATATTTGTAGTATAAACTTTTTTTTGTCTTTTTGAGACAGGGTCTTGCTATGCAGTTCAGGCTGGCCTTGAGCTCACTTTATAGTTCAGGTTGGTCTCGAACTCACAATGATCCTCCTGCTTCAGCCTCTTGACTGCTGGGGTGATAGGCCTGTGCCACCACATTGGCTTTGTTCTTTTTATTATTTATTTATTTTGGCAGTACCAGGGATTGAACTCAGGACCTTGTGCTTACCAGGCAAATGCTTATTCTACTGAGCTATCTCCCTAGCCCTGGGTTTGTTCTTTTTAAACTCATTTTTAGATATGCCAAAAAGTATAGGAACATACAGAAAGTAAAAATATAGTTACAAAAATAGTTTTTGTTTTCTCAGGAGAATTTCTTATTTGATGAACATCATAAAGTAAAGATGATTGACTTTGGTCTCTGTGCAAAACCTAAGGTAAGTACAGAAATAAAAATATACTTATTTCTTTGTAAGTGTAGCTCTTAATATGTTTTCTTATACTAATTTGCACTTAGTCTTTATTGAGCATGGTTGCATCCTTTGTGTAGAACGTTCAAAAAGAACGTTTACCCTTGGTATCGTATGTTCTTTAGATGATTCTAATACCTAGCTATGATGGAGAACCACCTATTCCAGGTGGAGGGGTTGGATTTGCTGCTCAGTGAGAGAATTTGCCCCGCTGATCTCTCAGGAAGCCGCTTATGTGCATGCTAAATTGTCACTGTGCTTGCAGTTTGCTGTGTTGCCAATAGATAATGCTTCTGTTTATTTAGACAGAAGTTGAGGATTTAGTATTAATTTAAGCATTGGTGTTACCTGTCATAACTTCCCTTTGAAATGACTGAATTTCCCAGCTCTCTTTGCAGTAGATCTGTGTGCCTACCTTTGGAGTCTAACTCCTTGTCTTGGTTACTCTTCTCTGGGACAAATACCTGACACAGTATGAAGGAGGGGAAAGTTTTTTTTGGCGGAACCAGGGATTGAACTTAGGCCCTTGCGCTTGCCAGGGAAGTGCTTATTCCACTGAGCCATCTCCCCAGCTCCCGGGAAAGTTTTAGTTCTCAGTTACTGGAGGTTTCAGTCCATACTCAGCTGGCTCCAAGGCAGAGAGCACATTGCAAAGGTAGGGCTGAGAGCAAAGGGGAATGGCAGCAGCTCAGGCAACTAGCTATTCTCTCTCCCCTCCTTACATTGTAATGCAAATTACCTGCCCCAGGGTGGGTGCCTCATCCACACCCACAGTAAGGTATCACAAACTCCAGAAGCTGCCCCATGACTGCATGAAACTCTGAGGGGACACCAAGACACAAATGATAACACTCCTGATTTTGTAATGCTACTGTTTCTAAAATGAGTTGCCTGTATTCATTAAGAATGTTGGAACTGCAGACTTGTTTCAATACTTAGTAATCCCGTGACTTTCCTGCCCCAGTGAGAATTATCTAGATGCAAAAGGAAGCAGATTTTGGCTTTTTGATTGTCTGATCCTTTCTGATTCTCCATTGGTTCTTAAGAGATTATCAGTGAAGCCTTGTGTTTTGGAAGCAAATGTTAGATGGCAGGTGCCCCAGCTCTGTAACCTATACAGATGATACTTTGAGCAAATAAGCTGTTTTAAGCCATGTTGTCCAGAGAAAAACAGTGGGGATTGTTTGTGACAGATTCTGTTAACCTTTTTTTATGGCTAACATGGATGCCACCCACATAGTCACCATTTATGAAAGCAAAGGTAGCGTGGGAGAGGATTGCCTCAGATCTGTGGGCATGATTCAGTTGTAAATGAAACTTAGTTTCCCAAATCCTTTGCTAGATGTAGAACTCCATCCAGGAGTTGAACAAAGCTTTATTTCATTAAGTCTTGGTGTTTCTGTGGGAGAGCAGAGGAAGAAACATTTCTCATTTTACTAAATCTGAAAGTAAGGATGATGATTTGTCTTATAACTGAGTCTGGAAAATAGGCTCTTACATACTGTTCTGTGTACTGTGTTTTTTTCTTCCCTCAAAGGAGAAAGAAACTCTTCTATGTTTGTACAGATTTGATGTTGGAGTGAGGAATTGGCAAAGAATCCTTTTTTTCTTGAGTGCTTGAGGGTGGGAAGATGTGTGCTTGGATTATGCTAGACAGACTGTGCTATGAATGAATATCTAGGGGAGTATGAGCTGGATGTGTCTGAGCCAAGATGAGTAAGATTTAGTTCGTGTATAGTTGCAGTAATACTGGAAACGCAGGCTGGTGATCACATGTGCATGCATGCATGAAAGCAAAGAGTATTCGGTTGGCTGAAGGTCTCATTATTTGGGATAGTTTTCTCTTTGTGTTCAAAGAGTGTTAATCAAATTTTGATACTTCTTTAAGGCAGGCTTTGAGTTCACTGCAATCCAGACTGGCCTCAAAGTCATGTGATCCTCCTTGCCTCAGATGGCTTGCGGGTGTGCACCACCATGCTTGGCATGAAAGTTTGATACCCTTAATGACTAAATAATAAGTACTTCCTTTTTGTCCTATTGGCAGGGTAATAAGGATTACCTTCTACAGACATGCTGTGGGAGTCTCGCTTATGCAGCACCTGAGCTAATACAAGGCAAATCATATCTTGGATCAGAGGTAATTATTTATTGATTAATTTGGCACATAACTAACATACATTTATTGTTGACCTGCAGTGAGTCAGGCATTATGCAGGGATATAATTGTAAAGTAAGAAATAATGTTGTTAATCAGAACATTTAGTCTGTTTGGCTAATGAGGTTATAAGCTGGTAGAATGAATAACTTGTAGTAAACATAATAATAGTAATACATATTTGAAACAGGATATATTTCTGCTGTGTTTGTTTTTATAGTAAACTATGCCATAGTTTGGACCAGTTATTCTAGTGAGTAGAGCATAAAACCAGGATTGGGGGTGTAGAATTTCAGAGATGTCAGAGAAAACGCATTCTTTGTTTTCTCTCTAGGCCAGCAGTTCCATGCAGCACCCCAGGCCTGTGCTTTGCCTTTTTTAAGCTGTTTTCTGGAGTGTTAGTGTTATCGATATTAGTATCATAAAATCAAAACACATATTAGTTGTACAAAACTCAGAAAGTGCTGGGTTGAACAGTTTTGTTATTTTAAGACATCTCCAAATCTTTAACATGCTTTTATACTGTATGTTTCCCTCCCTTGGGTATAGTTGGTCCTGATTTTATTTGTGTACAGAACCCACTTTTGTGTAAAACATCTTTTTGGAATAGTGTTACATGGGAGAAACTTTGAAAAATATCAGGATACTTTTCATGAGAAGATGGGAACCAACTTTTTGGTGACTTAATTTTTGTGCAGTCTCAAACTTACATTGTAGCACAAAATTAGAATGAGGAACCCAGGGCCTTCACACTGGGTTGCAGCCCCCGCCCCTTTTCTTAAGGTTTTTTTATTTATTTGGTACAGGCTCTCACTGCGGAGCTCGAAGCTCAGATTCTTAGTGATCCTTTTGTTTCAGCCTCCCCAGTGCTGTGATTACAGGCGTGCGCCACTACACTTGGTTTTGGAGGTTGGCATGGTGCTCGGGGACAAGGTCTTACTGTGTAGTTCAGTTGGCCTTGAATACGTGGCGATCCTCCTGATTACTGGAATTATAAGAGTGTACCACCACAGTCAGCAGTTCATGGTGTCTTGAACTGACTGTGCAGCTCTGGGTGGCCTCACACTTGCAGTAGTCCTTTTGCCTCAGCCTTTCAAGTGGTGGGCTTGTAAGCATGTGCCACCATGACTAGTTTCTTTAGCCCTCCTCTTTAATTTGTAAGACTTTTTCAGGCTTTATGTTCTTTGACTTGAAACCTCCCTATTTCCCAATTGATGATTGAACCTAGGGGCTTTGCATTCTGACAAAGGCTCCCAGTTCATTTGTTCATTTGTCCCCTCTCCTCCTTACCCCTCTCCTTCCCTTCTCTTTTTCTTTTGAGAAAGGGTATTGCTTTGTAGTTAAGATCGGCTGAGATGACTTTGAACTCACCTGGAACCCAGGTTGGCTGCAAACTTGTGGCAACCCTCTTGTCTCAGCCTCCTGAATGCTGAGATTATAGGCATGTGTCACTGAGAGTGGGGAAAGAAGGAAAGGAAAAAAATGAGAAGAACAAAAAGAAAACAAAGGTTTTGTAAATAAGGAGGGGAAGAGGGGCCAAAGAGGGGTTGGGAAGAAAAAGAATCAAGATATATATTATATACAGGTGGCAATTCCCTATGATGAACATAATCGTTTGTTTCTAAAATTACAATAAGATGAATTTTAAAAAATAAAATTTGATGGGACTGGCAAGATAGCTTTGCCGTCTAAACCCTGCCTGGCAAATGTAAGGACCCAGGTTTAATCCCTAGTACTGCATGCCCTGCTGGCACTGGGACCTCGGGCACACCATGCCGGCCACCAAAACCGGTGTGGTGGTGCAGGCCTGTAATTGCAGCATTGGGGAGACTGAGATAGGAGGATCACGACGATGAGTCCAAGCTGTATAGTGAGACCCTGTGCCAAATAACAGTAAAAATAAAATAAAACCAAACCTTAAGAGAAGGCAGGGGATTGTAATCTAGTGTGAAGGCCCTGGGTTCAATCTTCAGTTCTGAAAAATATTTTTTTTTTTGAGACAGAGTCTTGCTAAATTGTCAGGTGGAACTCAAACTTGTCACCTTCATACCTGAACCTCCCAAGTGCTGCAATTATAGGTGTGCACCACTGGGCTTGGCTAATGTTTTTTTGTGTTATTTTGTTGTTGTGAGCGATGTTCTATGTGGCCTAGGCTGGCCTAAGATTCTTACCTCCTTTGTCAACCTCCTGTGTGCTCAATTATAAGTGTCTACTGCTGGATTGGTGTTAAGTTTTTTTTTTTTTTTTTTTTGGTAGAATATCTATGAATTTGAATTTGTTTAATGCTTTCTTTAATTAGATTCATCTTAGGCATTTTTGGTAGAAATACCCTGGAAGTAATTTGGTGGCTGCCTTAGTTTAGCATAGGAAAATGAACAAATTTTCACTGAGCATTTGTCCTTGGATTTATATGAGACACTTTTTTGGTGGTGGTGGGGAAGAAACCCAAGGTCTCACCCTATGCTAGGCCAGCCCTCTATCTCTGAGCTACATCCCAGGCAACTTTTTGGTACTGGGGATTGAACCCAGGGAGCCTTGTCATCCCTGTCCTTTGTTTTTAATTTTGAGACAAAGTCTTCTTTTAAGTCAGGCTGGGCTCAAACTCTTGATCCTTTGCTTTTCCTTTGCTTCAGCCTTCTAGATACAGGCGCCTCTGTATTTAGTTTTTAATCTTTTATTGTGATAAACAACATAAAATGTTACCATATTAGCTATTTTCAAGTGTACCAAAGTGTTAAGTACGTTTATGTGGTTGTGCAACAAATCTCCACGTTTTCATCTTGCAAAGTGGAAACTATACCCATTAAACAGTAGCTCTCCAGTCCTATCTATTCCACTTTCCTGGCAGTTGTCCTTTTTCTTTATGTGAAACTTCTGTTTTTATTTTTTGAGGCAGGGTCTCAGTAATTCAGGCTGACTTTGAACTCACTGTGTAGCTCAGGCTGGCCTCAGATTCCTGGAAACCTCCTGCTAGGCATTACGGGTATACACCATTACACTCAGCTTTGTGTCTATGACATTTTGCTTTGTTACAGGGTCTTACTATAGTCCAGGTTAGCTTTAAACTCATGATCCTCTTGCCTCAGCCTGTTGAGCGCTGAGATTATAGCTGTGTGCTGTTAATGCTTGGTTCTGTCTGAATTTGACTATTTTACAGATATTGTATAAATGGAATCTTAGAATATTTGTCGGTTTATAACTAGCTTCTTTCACTAGCAAAATGTTTCAAAGTTCATGCATGTTATTGCAATTCTTAGAATTTCCTTCCTTGGGCCAGGGAGATGGCTCAGTAGAATAAGTGCTTCCCTGGCAAGTGCAAGGGCCTGAGTTCTTGATCCATGGTTCTTTTTTTTTTTTTTTTTTTTTTTTTTTCGAGACAGGGTCTTACTGTGCAGTTCAGGCTGGCCTTAAGCTCACTTTGTAGCTCAGGCTGGTCTCGAACTCACAACAATCCTCCTGCCTCAGCCTCCCAAGTGCTGGGATTACAGGCATGCGCCACCACGCCCGGCTTAAAGAACTCCTTTTTTTTTTTTTTTTTTTTTGTCTTTTTGAGACAGGGTCTCACGGGTTCTGCAAAAGAATTTCCTTCTTTTATGGGCTGAATATTTCACAACATGTATATGCCATATTTTGTTGCTCATTCATCCCTTGATAGACAGTTGTGTTGTTTCTACCTTTTGTCTGTTGTGAATAATATTACCAGGTGCGTAGCTATATGAATATCTCTTTGAAATCCTGTTTTCAGTTTTATATTTAATTGAGTACTATATAAAGAATATATATAATCAGAAAGGTCTGTAGCCAGAAGGATAATTGTTAGGTCATATGATAATTCCTTTTTTTTTTTTAATTGGTATCAGGAATTGAACTTGGAACCTTGTGCTTGCCAGGCAGGCACTTATACTGTGTTATATACTGGTTGTACTACCTTACAGTATGGTCAGTAGTGCATGGGAGTTTCAAATGTGAAATACTTTTTATTATTTTCATTAAGGGCACATAAAAATCCTTTGGGCAATAGTGGGTACTATTATCTGATTCCATAAAGCAAAGAAGAAACTCAAGGTCAGAAAGTAGTTGCCTTTGTAGGGTCACACAGATGGTGATTACTGGTCAGTGTTTGAACTGAGTGAAGGAGTCTTTACTGTTCATCATTCCTGGGAGTGCGAAGATTCCTAGAGGGCTGGTGACCAGGCCCTGATGGTCTGAGTGTATTTTGAGTTTTTCCTGTATAAGCTTATTTCTTATGTTACTTTGTTGTTTGTCTTTCTAAGATAAGGCTGGACTTGAACTTGCAGTCTTTCTGCTTCAGTCTCCCAGGATGTTGGGGTTTAAGGCGTGTGCCACCGTGCTCAATTTATTTATTTTTTTTAATTTTTAAGTTAACATAGGCTTCTTGTGGTATTTGACAAGGCCATGTTAGCTCATTTCTCCCTGAAGTTCTACTTTGAATTTGTTTTTGTTTTTTGAAACAGTTTTGCTGTGTAGTTCAGGCTGGCCTTAAATTTAGTGTGTAGCCCAGAATGGCCTTGACTGTGTGGCAGTCCTTCGGACTCCTAAGTGCTGGGATTACAGGCCTGCACCATCATGCCCTCTACTGTCAATTTAGCATCCTGCTCATGAGCGCCAGACCTTCATGCTTCAATTTGTAGATTAAATATTTGACCTATCCCTAGCATAATTGGTTATTTCTGACTTATTACAACTTGGAACAAAAGTCACGTGTCAGTTTGAAAAATGAATTGTTCATCCAAAGCATAATAGTACTGTTTAGTAATTTGATGTGATTCAGTGGACAAGAGTGAATTACCTAGGATATCTAGTATAGGTAGTAGCTAGATGTGTGATGCTGCCCAAAGAAAACTGATACCCTTTTCTTTTTTCCTTCAAAAAGTTGCTAACGTTAGCTTTTAAAATTTTCTTAAGGATTAAATGAAGGTAGGAGCTGTGACTTTTTACAGTGATGCCATTATTGGCTAAGGCCAGATACTATTTGAATACAGTTACTGCATAGGACTCATGGGATACATGGATAGCTTATATAAAGGTTAAACTCCTTTCTGGATTTTGAGATTTGTAGAGTTTTTTGTGCTGGCAGGCTAATTTGTTGTCTGAAAAGTCAATCATTGAATTTTATTAGATTTCACTGCATAGTGCAGCTTAGTCACATTTGCAGATTGTCAGGAAATTTACTTGTTTTGACATCCCTATGCTTGTTTACATAATCCTCATATGTAACCTAACTCTCAGTAGCCCTGTAGGGTTGTCTTTGTAATCAAGAGACTGGGCTTCATTTCCCTATCATATCCAATCCAATCCAGCCAACTGGAAGTTATTTTCTATTAAGTTTTAGCATGCAGTAGAGGAGAATACACTGAACTGGGGAGGGACAGAGCCTTCCTGGGTGACTGGCCATTGAATGGGTGATTTTGGATAAATTTTACTGTCTAGGTTAAACTTCCTTGTCTATCTGTAGAATGAGTTAGTAATACCTAGCTCTTTGTGAATTAAGAATACGTGTAAGCTTTGGTAAAAGCATGTATATATTAGAGACAAGTGATTGCATGGGAACAGAGGACAATGAGTATGGAATTTCTTTGGGGATTCTTTGGTTCTATTAGTTCTTTCATTCTTGTTATAAATGATACTTTTTTTGCCTTTCTCTCAGGCTGATGTTTGGAGTATGGGCATACTCTTATATGTTCTTATGTGTGGCTTTCTACCATTTGATGATGATAATATTATGGCTTTGTACAAGAAGATTGTGGTAAGTATTGCAAGGCATAGAAGAACCTTATTGTAAAAGTTTTATATCCTGCATACTTCTATTTACAAAACAGGAAGTACGAAAATAGTAGTTATCATTTGGGAATGGCTAAGAAGGAGGTGCGAAAGGCTTCTGTTTATTGATCTGGGTGCTAGATACCCTTGTGCATGCAGGATTTGAAAACTTAAGGTGCACACTTTTATGTGCAATTATATATTTTATACTTCTTTAATAAAAAGCTTGACAAAACCAAATTAGACGGAAAGTATTCTATATCTTATGTTGACCCTCATATTAGGTAAGTAAACATATTAAGATCATTTTATTACTAGGAATTGTTTTTTAATACAAAATTAACACCTTAGTACGTTACTGTTTTAAATGGAGTTAAGATAATGTGAATCTTGCCACTCTTATTTTTAGGAGGGTAAAAATTTGGCTTTAAGTAATTTGTATAGGGCTGAGGAGATATCTTAGTGGTCTAAGTGTCTGCCTGGCGAGCACGACCCAGTTCGATCCCTGGGACTGCATGCTCTGCTGGTTCTGGAACCCTGGGTACACCGTGCTTGGTATAGTGGCACAGGCCTATAATCCCAGTGCTGGTGAGGCTGAGACAGGAGGATCACTACGAGTCTGAGCTGTGTAGTGAGACCCTGTACCAAATAAAAAATAAATAATAAAAGATAAAAAAAGCTTAACAGAGTATTTGTAACCTTTGTTAAAATCCTGTATATGTTAGAGACAAGTAGTTGAGTAAGAGTCGGGAGTGATGGCCAGCAGTATGGGATTTTTTGGGGGATGATGAAAACATTCTGGAATTAGGTAACTGATGGTGATGGTAGAACCTTTATGTATGTGTATATTGCTAGGGGTTGTGGTTTATATGTGGATGTCTCCCAAGAGCCTCATGTACTTGGTAAATGGGGCTTTCAGAAGAGGATCAGATCAGCAGGCAGTGTACCTGACTTGGTCTTAGGAGTCGCGGCTTGGTTGAGGGAATTGCAGCAGGAGCTGCAGCAGGTAATTGGGGACACAACCTGGAAGGGTGCATCTTCTTCTCTGGCTCCTCCATTCCCTCTTTGCTTCTGAGCAGCCATGATGTGAGCAGCTTTCCTCTGTCCAGACCCTTTCACTGTGTTGTCAACCATGCAGGGACTGAAATGTCTGAAATGAGCAAAATGAACTTCCTCTTTAAGTTGTGGGCATTGGATATTTTGTCTCAGCAACAGGAAAGTAATTAAGATGGACTTTGGTAATGAGAATGAGATTATCGTTGTCATACTACCCAACCATGTAGTTCACAAACCTTTGGAACTGGTTTACATAAGTGGTTTAGGAATGGACAACCACTAGAAAAATAATAAGGTAGAAAGTATTAATTATTGAATCTTTGATGTAATTCAAGTATAAAAAATAAGATACGCAAACAGCTACACTTTTTATTTACTGATAAGAGATATTCACTATAATAATGTCTGTAAGTATAATATCATGTATTCACCTTCTATGATATCAAAACATTATGAAAACAGTTTGCAATGTATCAAATCCATCTTGTCAAGGTATCTTAAAACTGTCTCATTGATATTTGTACTTCAATAAAATAAAAATAAAAATAAAATAAAATCAGTAAAAAATTTTAAAAATGTAAAAAAAAGTGGTTTAGGAAAGTTTGGAGAAGCAGCTCTAGAGTGCTGTGAGCTGAGCTTGATGGAAGACCGGGTCAGAGCTCAGAAGACCAGAACGCTGGTAAAAAGGCAAACAGTAAAGGCCAGGCTTAGGAGGTTTCAGTTGGGAATAAGGATTCCATTGGCAATTGGACTCCAGACCATGTGTTAAGTTAAGCTGTAGACAAATAGGAAATTTATCTACATTTTGATGTCCTTTTTTAAAATTAATTTTAAGAAAGAAGTAGCAATGAGGCAGTTTCAAAATAGGTTAGTAGGACAGTTAAATAATGAATACATTGCATATTCTTTGTATTTGTAGTAGGTTATTCATAGTATAAGGTACAGACATAATATCTTGTTTAAACACTATTAGTTTAGCCGGGCGTGGTGGCGCAGGCCTGTAATCCCAGCACTCGGGAGGCTGAGGCAGGAGGATTGTTGTGAGTTCGAGACCAGCCTGAGCTACAAAGCGAGCTTAAGGCCAGCCTGAACTGCATAGTGAGACCCTGTCTCAAAAATACAAAACAAAAAAGGAATAAACACTATTAGTTCAAATTTTCTTCTCTTTGAACTAAGAGAAAGTAGCTGTATATCTATGTTATTTTGTATATACAGATTATATATATATATATATATCCTACAAAATGGTCCTTCATGTATTTATTATTTATTTATTTTTGGCGAAACCGGGGATTGAACTCAGACCCTTGCGCTTGCCAGGGAAGCGCTTATTCCACTGAATGTTGTTTTTAGTCTCATAGTTTTTTTAGCCCATAAAGTTAATTGTGGAGTATCATTCTTTCTTCTTTCTTTTCTTTTCTTTTCTTTTCTTTTCTTTTCTTTTCTTTTCTTTTCTTTTCTTTTCCTTTTCTTTTCCTTTCTTTCTCTTTCTTTCTTTCTTTCTTTCTTTCTTTCTTTCTTTCTTTCTTTCTTTCTTTCTTTCTTTCAGGGCATTAGAGTTTAAAGTTAGAATTATTCATTTCTTGAATATTTAATGAAATGTGCTTTTGACTCCGTTTCTTTTACCTATACATTTAAAAGCATTGTATCTAAGCTAGCCATACTGTTTTCTTAAAAGTATCCAATGGCTGCTTTTGTATCATCTCATTCATGTACAAAGCTGGAGTTTGCCCTGTGGGCTGTTGGCTTTGCCCTGGGATCTGCCTCTCATGATTTCCCAGGCCCTTTTCCCTTCTGTTTCCTCTGCTCCATTCTTCTTGTCTGTGTTTCTTGAAGCCATTAAGCAAGTACCTACCTTGTTCTTTCTTTGACCTGAGCAATTTTTTTTTTTTTTTTTTTTTTTTTTTTTTTTTTTTTTTTTTTTTTTTTTTTTTTTTTTTTTTTTGCAGTAGATGTTTGTTTTCTTCCTCAGGTCTCTTAAATATTCCCTAAGTAGAGAGGCTTGTTATTCATCTGTCAGTGTTCTTTTACCTCATTGAACATTTAAATGTTTACTGTGTCAAGTACTTTTCTATTATATCTATAAATAGACTATGGAAGATCCCTACGCTCCTGTAATTACAGTCTATTAGTGGAGGTTCAGAAAAAGAAAGTAAGCATAATAAATAAATGAATTATATTGAAAGATAGTACTTTCTTTGGAAAAAAAAGACAGGATAAAGAGGAATCAGGAGTACAAATGGGGTGGGTGGAGGGAAGGGATGGCAGAATGTTGTGTCTGGCATTGAGTCACTAGGGAATGGGTCGGGGTCCCTTGTAATGGGGCTCTTAGTGGAGAATGGGAGTGTGAAGACTGATAAGGTACAAATTGAAAGTTTATTTGCTTTTTGCATGGGAAATTAAACTCAACTTGCACTTGCCAGGCAGGCACTGTGTCACTGAGCTAGATTCCCAGCCCTGAAAGTGGGGCAAATGCAGAGGAAGCAGAAGAAAAGCTATCTTTTTGTTTTAATTTTTAAAGAGAAAATAAAATTTCAAAACAAGATAATAGAGTAAAAATAATTAATACATTGTGTATTATTACCTTTAGTTACTCAGAGTACAAGATATAGGTATTTCATTGTTCAGACAATATTAGCACAAACCTTTTCAATGAATTAAGATAAATTAGTAGTTTAACTATCTTGAGTATGTATATATTTTTTTCTGTTAAATCTTTTTTGTTTTCTCTTTTTCTTTTCTCTATTTCCCTATCCCAGTTTCTCTTTCCTTTTGAACAATTTTTTCTCATTTCACAGTATCTGTTGTACATTTTGGATCTTATTTACTTTTTTTTTTTTAGGCATAACATGGAACATGTATTTTCC
>PVKA01001465.1:0-43615 GCA_004027165.1 Ctenomys sociabilis
CTGGACAGCACAGAGGGCTGCTTGTGCATAGAAAGAAAGATTATACATATGACAGAAACAGCCATAATAATAAACTGTAGCAAAACTCTTGAATATAAAAAATTATATGTAGATAAGAGAATGGCAGTTTATTCAGCTCAAAACACTCAAGAATGCCTTATTTTCACAAAATAAGGCCAGAAACTGCATCATAGAAATCTTCCCTTAGAAGCCAGTTCAGGCCTATCAATCCTTTTCTCTGGTTTTCTGATCTAAAAGAGAAAGGATAGTTTCAATAATCCAGCATGATTTTCACTATTTGATTGCTTTACAATTATATTTATTTCCTTTTTCTTTATTTAGTACAGGGTCTACATGATCTCGCTACACAGATCGGACTTGTAATGATCCTCCTGTTTTCAGCCTCCCACGTGCTGGGATTACAGATGTGCACCACCATGCCCAGTCTCAATTGTTTTCTCAGCCCGCTCCTGGGACAGGGCCAGCATAACATGCTGGGCATTGAACCTCTGTCTCTAGGTCTGCCTGAGCAGGTGTTTATATTTATTTCTTAATATGTGTGTTTTGGTTAATATTTGTCTAAAAAATCAAGAGGCAGTTCTGAGGTGAAAAAGCTATTCTTATGTAGGCAAGTCCTTGGATATGGAGAATTACAAAATCATATTCATAGCTCATAAGAAAAATATGAAAATATATGCAAGCAGTTAAAAATCATATAGACCCTATGAAAGTCTATAAAATATGAAGGCTTGAAACTGCTTAAGAATTTCTTTAAAATTTTACCTTGCATAAAGAAACATAACATTTCAAGAGTATTACAATTCTGAACTTAAAAAGTACACTTATCATGTACATATAAATGAAATTTAAAAAGGATTAAAGCTAAGAAAATGTTGAAAGAAATTATAGTTATGGTAAGCAAATAGCAGATATGATTAAGTTATAAAATCTAAACCTTTATTCTTCTAGTAGAGGCATAAGAGTCCAATCAGAGAAAAAAAAAAAAAAAAAAAAAAAAAAAAAAAAAAAAAAAAAAAAGAGTCCAATCAGAGGAATCAAGTATATCAAAACTTATTGACAATCCAAAACATTGCAATTAGTACAGTGCTTCACTTTCTTAAAATATTTTCGTTGTACTTGAACAAGAGTATGTGACAGTTTGAGGTAGTCACTTCTGGGAAGTCACACTTTAAAAACTCATGTCAAATATTGAAAAGGAGAATTTAAGTACACAGCCAGCATTTGATCAAATATGAGAAAAGGCATTATATTTAAGAGAAAGAAAATATATCTAAAATATTAAACACAAAGAATTTAAACTTTTGACATGTCAATCTGAAAAACGAAGCCAATTTAAAAATGTAGTGAATAGGAACTTGGTGATAATCAATAGATTTTACATAATCAGAATTTTCTGAACAAAGTTTGATAGTCCCGAAAACAGTTGCTACAGTAGGACAGAATGACAAGGCAATTTTTTTCTCTTTTCAAATGGCTACACTTTAATTATTTTATTATATGAATCATCAAGTACATTTTATCTGGAAATATTGGGGTCTTATAGCAAAGTTTTAATATAAAATGAAAATAAAATTTTAACCTTTACCCAGTTTCTAAGTAAAAATTCCAAGTAGATTAAAAACTTAAAGCCCAAGCAAAATTAATAATAGTAATCTCAGAATTTGACCACCTTTTATTAGAATAGAGATGCTGCTTTTAAAAATACATCTTTAAATATATTTTACATTTCATAACTGGGTATGGCGGTACATGCCTTTAATTCTGCTACTTATGAAGAACAGGCTGAAGGATAATAGTTTTGATGCCAAACAGAGGTATAGAATGAAACTCCAACTCAAAATAAAATATTAAAAGTGCTGGGGAGTTCAGTCCCTGATACGGGAAACAAAACAACAACAACAACAAATTAGTGGTGAGGGCCGGCCAAATAGCTCAGTGGATTGAAGCGCGTGCTAGCAGGTGCAGTTACCCAGGCCTGCTGTGCAGACTCTGCCCCAGGGGCAGGCCGAGACAGCACTTTGAGGCCGTGTGGTGGTACGCGCCTATAATCCCAGCTCTTGGGAGGCTGTCAACAGGTGGATCACTATGAGTCCAATCTAGTAGTGAGACTCTGAACACTGTGTAAACTCCTTCCTAAAATACAAAAATCAAACAAAAAAGAATTAGAGGCAAAAATGTAATCTACACAGAATGTGTTTTTTAAGAAAATGTTAATTAACATTTGCATAGTATTTTTTTCATTTAGGTTTTTCAAAGTACTTCTTAGTTCTTCCATTAACTTGAAAAAAGACTGAAAAGAAAATAAAAGAACTACTATTTATTATAACTCAGAATGTTAAACTCTGTACTCATTTTAATATGAATTAATACAGAAGTTTTCAAAAAATTACTTTAAGAACAAAAATAGTGAAATATGCCACTAAAATCTGGAACTAGGTTTAGCATTTATAGCCATATTTTATGTTATGTACCTTACTACACAACTGTGTACTCAACTGCAAAACAAGAAAAAAAAATCTTTATTTCAGTAACAGGTATTGAACTCTGGACCTTGTGCATGCCAGGGAATTGCTTATTCTACTGAACTGTCTCCCTGTTCCAATAATTCTTGATTGATTCACTAAATGATTAATGGTTTATGTTTGAAATATGAGTAATAATATTTGAAACAGTGTATGTATACATACCTATTACAAATACTTTCAAAGATATTAGAACTTTACAAATAAAAGGTATTATTGCTATGTTAAGGGAATTGTTTAATAAATAAAGCACACATTTTTACATAGCGAAGAATTGTGCAAAAAAGATTTAAAAACTAGTTGCAGTAAATTGTTTTTAAAAAATGGTAACAAGTTGGAGTTTGTCTCAAAATCTTGAAAAGATTTTATTGGATTTTTTAAAAATAAACATATTTAAAAGTCAGTATTGTGAAGTTTTAATAATGTAAAATTAGAGTCAGTCTTTGATTTCATAATTCCATTATTCCATTCTTGCTGGTCAGAAATTGATTCAAGAAAGAAAAGAAAAAGAGCAAATTAGCCTTTCGTGGGATTCCAAAAAGAGGGCTATGCCTTGCTCATCCTATCTGAGATTATTCGGGGGAAGGGCCGCACTCAACTCTTGTGGTACCAGTATTCAGATCTGGCTCCATCAGGCACCATACCCCTTGCATGGATACACACTAGGATGCTCACGGAAACTTCTAGACATGTGAGGAAGTCAGGGGTCTGCCATTATGTTACTGGACATATTTACTAATCGATGGCTCAATTTGCTCCCCATCTAAAATCTTTTGAGTCTGCACCCAGTTGAACCTTGATTTAGACCAGTCCTGTGTTTATTAGGTAACTGTAGTCACAGGTACTAACTTGCAAACTCACAAGCCCTAGAGGTGAGAGCTCTTCCTGGGCCATCTGACCCTCTGTGACACCACTGGAGAAACACACTCTGGGGAAAGAGCAGCACTCATGTGTGTTGCGCTGTTTGAAGATAGTCTTTATCCTCAGGTTCAGAACAAGTCCATGATATGGATCCTGCCAACGTTTCCCTCAGAGTTTAAGAAGGTCTTACGAAACCCTGTAATAATGACTCAATTCAATGTACTTATTGGTCAAGACAGAAATAACCTGATGTCCTCATAAAGGAATATGAGTTAGCTTGTACTTTTCAGTGGCCCACCTCCTGCTTTTGCATAGAAGATATTTACTTAAAATTTAGGTTCTCTGTTATGTTTTGGATCTTAAATGCTTCCTAAAGGCCATATGATGAAGAATTGGTACAAGGATGAAGATGCTGTAGGAAGTGGGTGGAAACATCAGTGGAGAGGTCTAGTGGGAGGATGTAGGTTGCTGAAAGCAGGCCTTCAAAGGCCCAGTGTGACCAAAACACATGGTGGGTGTTTAAGTGGAAACAGAAATATAATGTGACAAAGTTTCCTTCTCAACCCAGAGAGGCCCGGGGAGATGGCTCTGTAGAATAAGTGCTTCCCAGGCAAGTGCAGGGCCTGAGTTCAATCGCAGGTTCTGCCAAAAAAAAAAAAAAAGGAGGACTAAACCCAGAGCAATAAAATGTAAGGATGCATAGACTCATCTGCAGTGTGTCCATATAATCTGATTTTCCCAAATCAAGAATTTTTCATACTGAGCTCTATTACAAAATAGAGAATTTGATCCTTGTTGCTGGGTATTAATATACTTTATTCTTTTGGTTCCTTTGCATTCACTTTACATTTTCTTATTTTTTTTTTTTTTTTTTTTTTTTGTCTTTTTGAGACAGGGTCTCACTATGCAGTTCAGGCTGGCCTTAAGCTCACTTTGTAGCTCAGGCTGGTCTCGAACTCACAACAATCCTCCTGCCTCAGCCTCCCCAGTGCTGGGATTACAGGCCTGCGCTACATTTTCTTATTGACTTTTCATATTTTGGCTGACACACAGTATCTGTACCCATTTATGAAGTATAATGTTTTGACTCATGTATATATTGGAGTTATTAACTCAGAATAATTAGCATAACTTCTATCAGTTCATAGGCTGACCATCTTCTAAGTACTTTGAGATACATGTAATGAATTATTAATTATATTAACTGCTGTGTCATAGAATACTTGAACATAGTACCCACCCCTTCCTAACTACTGTTCTTCTTAGATGAAAGGCCTTTAGGTATGTTTCCATTTATACAAAATATCTCACAAAATAGGGAAAGTCCAAATATTTGAACACTCATATAATCACCCACAGATAACCTCAGACCCATTTATAGAAATAATCTAGTATGAAATAAAACTTATTTTTTCACATGAAAAAATGATGAAAGAGAACACGGTAGCACACTCCTATAATCCAGCATTCATAAGGCTGAGACAGGAGGACTGCTGCAAGTTCAAGACTGTCCTAGATACACAGTGGGCTCAAGGTCAGCCTACATTATAGAGAGACCATATAGAAAGAAGAAAAAGAATTGAGAGAATCATATGTGGTTGCACACAGTTGGAATACTAGCTGCTCTGAAGACTGAGGCAGGAAGATTGCATGTTTGTGGTCAATCTGGGTAAGTCATTAAGATCCTGTCTCAAAATAAAAAATAAGGAGTGCTAGAAATGTTGCTCACTGGTAGAGTGCCAGCCTAGCATCTCTAGGACACCTCAGAAAACTGAAAAATCTGAGCTTCTCCAATGGTCATATCTGTACAGTGCAACCGGAAAGTAGACAGGGATCCAAACTTAATATTATAATTACTTTCCAATTATTGTAGCAAAAATCTCCTAGTGTCTCCCTTATTCTCCAAGCCAGACCTTGCTAACATGGCCCACACCACTAGCAGATCATTTCCAAATGTCCCTTCCATGGTCTCCACAGAAGCCTGACTGAATCCCATCTGTGGTAATCTTTCAGAGGCTGGTGACGCCAGCCGGTCGCAGCTGCACTTCTCAGCGAGGCTTGTGGGGCTCTGCAACATTTGGACCCTGTGAACGCTCCAGCCTCATCTCTCCTCAGTGTCAACCTCTTTGCTTTAGTTCAGTTTCTCTGGATTGTTTTTCTTATAATATTCCCGGCTTGGTATCTCAGTGTTTTTGCAATTGCCTTTTCCTCCCTTGAATTGTCTCCCTCTCCCTCTGTCTCCTTACATCTACTGAGTGTTTACCCTATTCTGAATGGGCTTGCTTGTCCCCTTTTATATTTCTATCAAAGCCCCTTACCCTGCTCCATTATAATTTTGCCTCCAGCACTCTCTTTTCTCTGAGGTATAATTTACTCATTACAGTACTGACTAGGGGTTAAATAGACATACCTGCCAGCTAGAGTGTCTGGATTCCCAATATGGCCATTTTTTACTTGTGTGACTTAGCGCAAGGTACCTAATTTCTTTGTGTCTCAGTATCCTTACCTATAATATATATTCACCTTGAGGTATCATGAAGATTAATCAATATGCGTAAAATGCTTCAAACTCCTATGACTCCTCCATGAATGTTGTTGGCATTGAGTATGACTGACACTGTCAGTGATTCATAAAACTTCCTGGAAAAAAATTAATGGAAAGTTAAATATAAATATAATGATTTTTTAAATTATCTCCTTTTTGTTATCTTGTTTTTCATCCCTTATGGTTAATAATTGGTTCATTCTTTCAATAAGTGCTTATTATCTACTCTGCTAGAACTGAGAACTGTGTTGAAAATACCCTCTTCATTTTGTAAAAGGCTTTGAAAAAAATGTACTTGTCATAAAAATGATAGAATGGGCAAAATCTCATTCTCCTTCTAGAGTGCTCATAATAATAGCCTCCAGTTAAGTTTAAGCTGGGAGCTCTCTGGGGTCTTTCCAAAGATGAAGAAAATAATTACAACTTGTGACTTTTTTTTTTTTTCATTTTCAATTTGTGTGAGCTTTTTAACTTCTTTCATCACCTCACCTAACTATTATGCAATCAAGACCAAAGGCAATTTCTTAAGGAAAAAGAGAAAAGATTTACTGTGAAGCTAGCTACTTCATAAAACTGCACCTAAAAGGCAAACCTCATAAGAAACTTTGCGAAGAGAAAAGACTCAAAATGCCACAGGAATAAGTAAAAACATATTCAAAAAAATCCAATTTAAAACAATACACATTATCAAATTTTCTTTTACCCTATGTTGTACTTTTTAATCTTTTCCGACAGGAAGGTTCTATAATTTTTTTTCTTCCTGTTTTATTTAAATTTTCCTCCAGTTTGGACTTGTCTCTGGAGGAGTGAAGTCTTGGGAACACTGGTGGTGAATAATGTGTAATTTCTGCTTCCTGTGAGGATGTGGAGACCTTTTAGGAGAGTCATGAGAGCACCACAGAGGGTAAGTGCGTCAACCTCCAGCTTTTTCTTTCTATGCATCTTGTCTTTCTACCCTTCTTGGCCTCTCCTTTACCCACTGGTGTCTATAGTGGCAATAAACTAGGTCTTTGGTTACCACTCCCTGGTTACCAAAGCCTAGCATACTACAGGCTAACTCTTGGTACAGGAGATGTAGCTGTTATAGACAGGGGCTAGGCATGTACTTTGAGTTGCATATGGTGAAGTCTCATGTGATCATTAACTGTAATCTGCCCGCTTCATAAGAACCACCTAATAGATTAGCAAAGCTCTGGGTGCAGCTGTGGATAACTGCCCTGTAGGATGAAAACTGAGGATGAAAGAAAATTCACCTTGAGTATGGGTGGAAGCAACCAATAAGCTTGTAGCCTATACAGAATAAAAAAATAAAAGAAAAAGGGTCTTTTTTAATCTTTGGGGGAGCTCTGGTCTTTGTTATTGCCTCTAACATTCACATCTAGTTCCTTTAGGCAACATATGCAGACTATGGAGCCTTCCAATGCACAATCCACAGTTTCTAACACACTCAACCAGACTCTTCAGTAAACTCCTGGACTTTGTCCTTTGGAATCCCGATCAAGGATGGCAATTTTACATTATTCTACTCATGGTCTGGAAAATGGACATTAGAATTCTTCCTCTTTCTGGACTTTAAGAATACTTAGTAAAGCTTTTGTATAACCATTCCCATAATTTTATTACATCTCTTCAACTGGTGAACTCAGTGCCCTAGAACCCCATGTCTACTGCAGAAGCATCTGCCATATTGCCAGCTGTCATACTTGCTGTTAGGGACTCAAAGATGGAAGCCATTGCAATCTGGCCTTTCACATGTTCCCTTAGTAACCACAGACTTGCTAACCCTCTGGGCCAAAATGTCCTCATTTTCAAAGATAAATTATAGCCATTTTATGAAACTGTCACTAAAGTGTGTAAAATTCTTCTATGATTCTTTGTATAAAATGAAAGCTAATAAATGATCACTATTATTTTTGGTGATGATTGTGATGAGGAGGAGAGGCAGGCTGGCGAGTCACCTAGTATTTCCAAAGGCCAGTGTTTAGTGACATTTGAGAGATGCAGTCATTGTCTCTTGTACCTAATTATTGTGCTTGAGATATAAATTGCATTGAAAACCACTAATATTGATTTTTTTCTTCTTCATTTTTTATGGTGAGACCAAGGATAAGTTAAGAGTGGATCAGAGATTCAGATGAAAGCTAATTCTAAAGGGATTTCTGTTGACTGGGGAGCGAACAAGCCTTTACTTATTAAGAGAACCACAACAGAAAAGGAGCATCAGCCTCTTAGAGGTCTAAGAGACACCAGATCTACTGGTAAACCATACTGGTAGGTAGAGAAGTTTGAGATGATCAGAGCCTAAGGGGACATACACCAAGAAGGACTTATGTAGAGACACTCCATTTGGGGAATGAGAAAAAGCCTTTGAGAAGGCATAAAGGCTTCTCCTAGCCAGCACACAGGGAAAGATTGACAAGGAAGCTTAATGAAATTGCACTTTTCATTCAGGAACATTTATCGTCTCCTGATTGCATAGTAGAAAAATGCTCATAGTATTAAAGAAATACTGGTGAAGAAGAGCCTAGGTTCTTACCCTTAGCTAGTTAGAGGCAGACAATAAGAAAATAAAGAAAAAAAGTATAAATAATCATAACCTTTAATGGGTACAGTTTGCCATGCAGGAGATAACCTTTGTGGTCCACGCTGTATTCCCTGGGTCCTTTCTGACTTTGTTGCAGTGTTGATGGTGTGAGAATTCCAAGGATGCTGATGGCTCCTCCTCTTGGCTATTTCTGGCTATGCCTGGAAATGTAGGGAAGTTATCCAGAGAGGAAAATCATCAATTAAAGAAGGACTTAGCCTTCTGTGATTTAGAGGGAGAATTCCGGAACAAATATTGTCTGCTTTCTCAGAGAGCCTTACAGAAGGAATGGCTACTTCTCTTTCCCCAAACAGGTAGCCATTATTGGCCTCTCATTTTCACTCCCTTTCCACTGCTTCCTAGAATCATGTCCCAAGTAGTGCAGCTTCATCAAGCTCTTCATCAAGGCTCAATCAAGGCCTTGTGAAAAGCATAGAATATGGATAAAGGCCACACAGAAGTGAACAAAAAAGAAGGCAGAGTGGGCCTGCACATGCAGATTCCGATATGCAGAAGGTATCAGTGAGTGAGAAATAGAAAGCAGGTCAGTGTGGACAGAATTAGGAGCTGTAGTAGCAGTGTAAAGCAAGGCAGGAATAAAAGTCTTATACTGATGGAACTGTGTGGTGGAACTTGGCATAGAGCAGCTCACTATGAGACCTAGTAGCTAGGCTACACCCACTGCAGAGCAGCTTGGCGAGTGACCCAACAGGTAGAACTTGGTGCTGTTGCTCAGCATGCCACAGGACAGGGGGAATTTGGTGGCATTGACCTGGGAGGAGGTGGCTGAAGCCTAAGGCTGAGCCCAGTGAGGGATACTACTAGGCCTAGTGGGCCCCAGACTGAGGACCAGACCTCTGGGAAGACCGTTGCAGCATGGAGGTAGTGGGAGATAACTTAGACAAACTACTATGCCTGGAAAACTCTAGGATGGAGAATAGCACCAAGTGGAATCAATACCACAATCTCAGTAAAGAAGGCAAAATCTTGGGGCACAAAAAAGTCCCAAGAATCTCTGACAATGAAAATCTAAAGAACAGACTCTTTACAGAGACATTTGATTACAGTGATATATAGCTTCCTACAATCAAAGTTTAACAAAAATGTAACATAGAAAGCAATGTAAAGAGTTCTCTCTGAAATAGAAAATGATAAAACAAAGGAGCAAAGTGCAATCTCAGGCTCCAGGACCACACAGAACAGATCCACATGGCATGACATAGGTGAAAATTAAAGTCACACACCTGAAATCTCTGAAATAATAGCAACTGAAGTAAAGAAACAAATATAGACGTAGCAGAACTGCAGAGTACAGAGCAAATCAGATCAGAAATACTATCCTAGGTAAAAAAAGAAATGATAATTATAATTAAAGAATTGCTAAGTGTTTCTAAAGAAGACACAGATTAAAAAAATAGAGGAAAATTTAAAAATGATGGAAACCTGGAATAAGCAATATAGGACAGAAGTAGAACACATGAAGCTGATTCAAAGAGATATTCAGGAAATTAAAAACTCCATTAAAAGTTGGCAAAAACATGGTGACTGGAGAGATAGCTCAGTAGAATAAGCACTTCTTCCCTGACAAGCGCAAGGGCCTGAGTTTGATTCCTGACTCCACCAAAAAAAAAAAAAAAAAAAAAAAATCGGGAAAACCATTTGAATGAAAGTGAAGATAGACTTTGAGACCTTTAAGACACAGTTGCAGCTAGCCAAAAGGTAAGAAAGATGAATTAAAAATACAAAGATCCAGAAAATAATAATTCAACACCTGCAAGATGATGCAAAGATGAACAACACAAGACTCGTGAGCATGAATAAGAAACAAGGAGCCAACACAGTCAACATGAAAAGAATGTGTTCAAAATAGCGGAAACTTGCTAGGTATGGGGAAACAATCTGACATTCAGATAACTGAGGCATTAGAACTTCAAATAATATCAACCCAATTAATATATACCGAGAGAATGACAAACTAAAAGCTGCTAGAGAAAAAAAAAAGATCATATTTAAAGGAAAGCCTATTAGATTTCTCCTCAAAAATGATCAATTCAAGAATATGGAGAGAAGTATTTCAAGTCTTGCAAGAATAAAAATTCCAACTCAGACTGATATGCCCTACCAAACTCTCCTTCACGTTTTTTTGTTTTGTTTTTTGATGGAACCGGGGATTGAACTCAGGCCCTTGCACTTGCCAACGAAGCACTCATTCCACTGAGCCATCTCTCCAGCCACTCCTTCAGGTTTAATGGATAAGTAAAATACTTCCATGACAAAGAATGGCTAAAGAAATTCATGACTACCAAAGCAACCCTACATTGAATATCAAAAGGCATTCTAGAAAATGATCAAGATTACCACAACTCCAAGAATGACAACAGTATGAAACAAACAAACAGGGCAAATAATTAAACACAGAAGAAAAGTAGGGAACCAACAACAGGAAAATAATATTTTATAAATTACATGTCCATCTTTAATGGACATGAAAAATCTAATAACCAATAACACAATCTTATCAGGGAATCTTAATTCAAAAAGATAAGTCAAGCAGACAAAAAAAATTCTGAAATGAAGTCAACTGAATTAAACAAATCCATGATGCTTTTGAAGAAATCAGATCAGAAATAGTCTCTCAGATAAAAAAAATAACAACCATAATGAAGGAATTGATCAGCATATCTAGAGAAGACATAGATAAAACAATAAAGGAGCATAGGAAAATGACAGAAACTTTGAATGAACAATACAGTAAAGATATAAAATTAATGAAACAGAGTCAAAGAGAAATCCAAGAAACTAAATATTCCATTGAAAGCTGTCAAAACAACATGAACAAACTGAAGATAGATTTTCAGACTTTTAAGACAGGATTGCAGCTAGTAATCATGAAAGGAAAGATCTCTGAAAAATAACAAGGGACCAGGAAATAACGATTGAACAGATGAAAGACAATGAGAAGAAAAACAATATATGTCTTACAGGTGTGATTGAAAAAGCAGAAGTCAACACAAATGACATAAAAAGATCATTTGTAGAAGTAATAGCCAAAATTTTCCCAAGCATGGGGAGCAGAATCTGACATACGAATAAGTGAGGTATATAGAACTACAAACATAGTTGACAAAAATAAATCTATACCTAGACATATAATAATCAAGATCCAAGTATATTAAAAGCTATTAGAGAAAAGAAACAGATCATCTATTAAGGAAAACTTATCAGAATCATGGTTGACTTTTCAACACATACTTTCAGTTGGAAAGAGCTTGGAGTGGAGAGAAAGTCCTGAAAGAAAATAACTTCCAACCCAGATTGATGTACCCTGCAAAAACTATCCTTCAAAATTAATGGAGAAATGACACTTCTATGACAAAGAACAACTGAAACAATTCATGACAATCAAACTAACACTACAAAGGATAGAGGTAAAAATGATCACAATTACAAGAACAACAATACTGTATATCAGCACAGCTTTGGAGTTACTTGGCAGAAATACAGAAAGAGGATGGGGAAAATAAACATAAGAGACAAAAGCTGAGATGGAGCCCTATCAGATGGAGCCCTCTTTCTCAACATGGGAAGAAAGGAAAAGACTCAATTATTTTAGGGGTGTTTCTTTATAAATCTAAGAACAGTGGTTCTTAGATGACACAGGTTTGCCTAATAACTAATAGCTGGTGTTATCTCAGTCGCAGTGTTTCTCTGGAATGAAGCAGTTTGAATTGTCTTAGGAGATATTTGTTATTGGACTGAGTTTGTCTTGCCTCATCATGCATGATCAAATTTGCAGTTTCAGTCACTTTCTACACAACAACAGAAAGAAACAACCAAGCAGGACAAGCAATTAAACACAAGAGGAAAGTAGAGAACTAATATCAGGAAAATAATGACAAAATAAGCCAACCTATATCAATTATAATCATTAATGTAAGTGGCTTCAGCTTACCAATCAAAAGAAATTAATTTGAAGAATAGATCAGGAAACAAGATCCAACACTGCTGTATACATAAAAAACATATTTAACTGAAAAATAAAATCATAAACTGAAAGTCAAAGGATGGAAAACAATACTCCATGCAACAGTAACTTAGAATAAAGCAGGGATAGCCACTCTGCAGAAAATGTCAACTTCAAACTAAGAATGATCAAAAGAGACAGAGAAGGTCACTACATACTCAAAAGGGGGAGAATTCAAGATGAAGAAACAACAATCACAAAAATTTGTGCATCAGATATGGGATCATCCAGCTGTATGAGACAAATATTAATAACAGGAAAAATAAGATAAGCAATAATAGAATTGCAATAGGGGACATTAAGACCTCATTGTCACAAAGAGATAGCTCAATTAGACAAAAAATCAGCAAAGAAATAACAGAAATAAACCAAACCTGTGAATTTAGCAGGCATTTAGTGTTCTACCCAACAATATCAGAATACATATTTTTCTCAGGTTTACATGGGCTATTCTCTAAAATAAACCATATACTAACCATTAGAACATGCTTAAGTAAAGAAAAAGAAATTGAAATTGTCATATGCTTATTACCTGACCGCAATGCAATATTAGAAATTATTAACAAAAGAAAGCCCAAAACTTCATGCAATATTGAAATTAAATAACACCCTTCTGAACAATCAGTGGGTTAGAGATGAAATTAAACTGTCTGCAATCAAATGAAAATGCATATACAAATTACTGAAACCTATGAGATACAGTGAAAGTAGTCCAAAGAGGTAAATTTATAGCAGTGAATTCTCACATCAGGAAAATGTAATTAAAGGGGCCAGGTAGATGTCTCAGTGGAATAAGCACTTCCCTGGCAAGCACAAGGGTTTGAGTACAATCCTTGGCTCCGCCAAGAAAAAAAAAAGTAAAACTGTAATTAAAATCTTGCTAACAAAGAAAATCTCAGGTCTTGACAGGTTCATGGTGGAATTCTACAAGAAATTTAGAGAATATTTAATAATACTCAATACTCTTCAAACTCTATGAAACTGAAAGGGAAGCAATTTCTTCTAACACATTTCTATAGGCAAGTATTTGCCTTATACCAGAAGAAGAGGAAAACTCAAACAAAAATGAGAACTACAGGCCAATCTCCCTAGTGAACATATGTACAAAAATTTTCAATAAAATACTAACAAGAGCCGGGCGTGGTGGCACATGCCTGTAATCCCAGCACTCAGAAGGCTTAGGCAGGAGGATTGTTGTGAGTTCGAGACCAGCCTGAGCTACAAAGTGAGCTTAAGGCCAGCCTGAACTGCATAGTGAGACCCTGTTTCAAAAAGACAAAAATAAATAAATAAATAAAATAAAATAAAATACTAACAAATAAAATGCAGCAGGTTATCAAGATTATACACCATGACCAAGGAGTGCATCCTAGAAATGTAGGAATGTTTAACATATACAAATCAATGAGCAAAAGATAGCGTGTCATCAGAGTTAAAGATAAAAATCACACAATCATCTCAATAGATGTAGAAAAAACTTGATAAAGTCCAATTCTCATTCATGATAAAATCCTACAGAAAAAGAGAATAGATGGTCTTTACCTAGTCTGATAAAAGCTATCTATGAAAAACAATAGCCAACATCATATTAAATGGACAAAAACTAAAAACTTTCTAAAATCAGGAATAGGAGAAGGGTGCCAACTATCATCACTCCTATTTAGCCAGACTGATTAGACAAGAGAGAAAAATAAAGGGAATGAGAATAGGAAAGGAAGAAGTTAAATTTTCATTATTCACAGATGACACAAAACTCTACATAGAAGATTTCAAAGTCTCCATCAGTAGACCATTAGAATTAGTAAGCAAATTTGGTACCATAGCTGCATATGGTCAACACTAAAACTCAATAGCATTCCTGTACATAAACAAAAACTTCACTGAGCAAGAAACTAGGGAAACCACACCCTTTTCTGGTGCAACCGCTGTAGAAATCAATGTGGAGATTCCTTGAAAAGCTAGGATTAAAGGTACCATTAGACACAGCCATTTCCCTTCTGGATATTTTCTCAGAAGAATTAAAACTATCATACCATAGTGATATAATAGGAGAATTTTCAATAGCTAAATCTAGGAAATAATCCAAATACTTATCAACTGAGGAATTAATAAAATAATGCAGCATTTTTATACAATGGAAGACTACTCATCTATAAAAAGTATAAATTTGAGTCTTTTTAGGTGAATGGATGCAACTTGAGACCATACGCTTCAGTGAAATAAATTAGATATGCATGTTTCAACATCATAGTGTCCTCCTCGTGTAGGAAACTGTAAGAGTAAATAAGATCTAAATTGTTATTTTGAGAGGGAAAGAAACTGCCCAAAAGGGAAGAACAATTGGGCTAAAGGAAAGGAGAAGTGAAGGAAGGAAAAAGAAAAATTATATATGTCTCTGTGTGTGTTAGCTAAGTATATTACTTGTTTCTATTAATTCATGAAAAAATGATTTGTGCTTATATTGTTTGAGAAATTTTGCATTTCTGTTTCTGCAAATCTGTGTAACTATTTTGAAGATAACAATATGCAACATACTTGAAGGCAGCACTATGCAATACAACAAACTATTGAATTCATATTATTTGTTTAGTGAAATTCTGTATCATTTCTAACTTCTTATTGCTGTTCTGTATTCTCTTTAAAAAATAAAAATAAGCAATATGTAATGTAGCAACCATTGTTAACCTCTTATTATCTTATTTTGAAATTCTATATCATTGTTTTCATTTTTTTCTCTTTAAAATAAAAGAAATGAAAAGAACACTCAAAATACTATCATATTAATCCAACGTTTTCATATGGGTATTCCATTGTAAACACTGAAAATTGTTTGACTTCAAATTTATGGAAGGATTTCATAAAAAACTATTTAAATCATTGTTTGCCTAAGCAATATTTAATTAAGCTGACCTAAAGTTATATAAGGTAAATTATGATACCGATACAATATGAAAATGGAAGAATTTGATTCTGCTCAAATTTTTCAATTTCTGGGTTGATTGGAAGTGTATAGATTCTGGTATAGCCAAAGGTTGCTATTTAACAAAGCATCAATGAATGTCTTTTCTTAGAGCCACATCATTTACTGAGCCATAGGCAGTTATTGAAATTTTGTTGTGAGCCATTGGGTCACACACTCAGCCAAGTTTTATCATAAATTCTGCCTTCACCTTTCCTTTCTTGCTCTGAACACAACAAATGTCATGATGCAGGCACCTAATAACACAGCCTCTGTTCCTTGCTTCCTAAACATGTCTTTTGCACAAAAGGCATTAAAAGCAATAATAATAGCTATATTTAGTGAATACTTACTTTATGTCATTAAGCTAAACTCTCAAATGAATAGCATTATTCAATGCTTACAAGTCAGTGAGACATGTTGACTGAAAACAAGAAAGACAAGAAACTGATGTGTAAAGAAGTTAAGGAGGGTAATAAATATGCAGAGTTGTTGAATGTCAGGAGAGGGACTCAGAGACATATAAGGTAACCACTGTCCTGTGCTGTGTTTTACATACCAAATATTTTCTAACCTCTTTTATTGCCCATAAAGCCAAGCCAATTCAAGAAGCTCAGGAAAGAGCGGGCAGGATGGATCATGGTGCTCAGCTCTCATATTACTGCTTATTGTGCCTCTGGGAACTGAGCTGTATTTCATCAAATTTGGACTTTTCTTTATCGTGTTTTCTTTATCTTATCAAAAGTTTTTCAACAGCTATGTCATGTCTATCCAATGGTTGCTAAATATTTTTATATGTCATTGATTATAAGATATATCCTAAATACATTGTGTTTAAAATGTTTAAATGTTCTAAATAGTATAGTATAATAAGTATTGATTAGGGCTGATTATCCAAATTAATTTAGCGATAGTCTTGTGCCTCCATCATCAGTGTGATTTTGATTTACTTTCAGTAGCATGTTATCCAAAAGAAAATCATTTTTTAAATTAATTCTATTGAGAAGGAAATAGCAATGAATGTTTCAAGACAGGTTAGTAGTACAGTTACAATAATTAATACATTGCATATTATTGTCCTTGTAGCAGTTATTCATAGTACAAGATGCAGACATACCTTGTCTAAACACTATTAGTACAAATCTTTCTTCTCATTGAGCTAAGAGAAAGTAGCTGTATATGTATCCTATTTTGTATATACAGATATATATATATATAAATAACAGACGTATATTTAACTATAAAATGGTCCTTAATACAAAATGGTCCTTCCTTTATATCCCCCTTTTTGGTTTGGTTTTGTCAGAGATAAATATTCCACTGCCATTCAAATATTGTAGGTATGTGAATTCAGCAAAATAATCCAATAAAGTCCAGTAGACCATGATAGTAGCAGGTTATCCACAGAACAGGCAATGTCAGAAGTTGTTGACTTGAGCCTTTTATAGCTCAGCATATTAATATGATGTTACTTTTTTGTTCAAGCACAGCCTAATCAGCTTTTCAAACCATGCATCCTGTTTGTTGACCTGGGTGTGACTTTCATTCAAGCCTCCACAACTACATTCAGCCACATTCTTTCTCTTAATGGAATTACAAGTAAAATTATGATGAGTATAGGACTTGGTCATTAGTGAAGGTTCCATAATCACTTACTTTGGCTGGAAATATGTTGAATTTTTCAATATCTGTTGAATCATAGACTTGAGGCAGAAGGGTTTTTTACATATGAGGTTATCCAT
The DNA here is from genome assembly GCA_004027165.1 of Ctenomys sociabilis. Classification (NCBI taxonomy): domain Eukaryota; kingdom Metazoa; phylum Chordata; class Mammalia; order Rodentia; family Ctenomyidae; genus Ctenomys; species Ctenomys sociabilis. The sequence continues at coordinate 17,259 of PVKA01001465.1, forward strand.
TTTCCCCACTTCTTGGTGGCAGCTCATCAGATCAGTCAGGTGTGTGAGATATGATAGAACAAATAAACACTCTTGATTTAGGTAGGTAAATCTTACGCTGTCTTGCGACAGCTTACCTGGCAAAGCTGAAGGTTCAAAATACTGGATACAGAATTAGGTTAGAAAATTTCCATTAAATATCTTGATCACTATATGTAGCAGCAGTAACTCTGAATACCTCAGGGTCTAAAGTACCACAAGGTGCTCCTTCTGACAAATGACAGCAAACCAGACAGATATGTAATCTCTGCACTTAGTCTGCTGAATCTCTTATGGCTTCCATCTAGAATATCCTCCCAAAGTCTGCTTAGGCACAATTGGATCATTGAGGTGAAATGCTCATTAATATATTAACCCACTCGAGTTCATAGCAGAATGTGCTGTTAACAAGTGGGGCCCCATCCTAAGAAGTGGGCTTGGGTGGGGCATGGTCTGGAAGAGCATATTCTTGTCCTGACTCCTCCCTTTTCTCTTTGCTTCCTGACTACATGGGACGAGAAGCTTTACCTCACCATATCCCTCTGCAATGCTGCTTCTGCCTTGGAGCCAAGGAAACATAGGCTGATCCTCTGAAATTGTGAACCAATTAAACCTCTTCTCCTTTAAGTTGTGGGTTATTGGATATTTTGTCCTATCAAAGTGAAAGTGCCTAATACAACCTCTCAGTTGCACAGAATGTATCCTCTTCATTGTTATTGCCTATTTCTGATGTCTCTTTCCTCTCCTAACTTGAACTTTCCATTAAAACTTTAGTTTTAACTCAACCAAATTAATGAGTTCATGAGGACTTCCCCTGATTCAGGAATCTCAGTTTCTCTTCAGAGCCATTAAAGTGCTGTCCAGCCTGATTTTGCTTGGATTGTACTGATTTCTTTATCTAATGCAAATAAGTGCATGTTCTCACAATTGTGTACCTGTTAGCCATTTCCTGTGCCTGATTTTTTCCTTATTTCTTTAGTGCCCATCAGTGGACACTAAGTCAGTGTTCACTGAACTGAAGTTAGAGTAGTCTCTGCTCAAGCCCTGGGATGTTTAGTCAATCATTATGAGCTCCTGTTGCTCAAAATCCTGCTACATAGATGTCCCAGATGCAAACATAAAGGAAGTTAGGGATCTCATAAACTGAAGAGCAATGCTTTTCTGGATATAAATGCTCTCTTCTGTTTAATGCCTCATCTTTCTTATGAGTCCATTTTCTATTTGCCAAATCTTCCATCTTCTCTTTGTTCCCATAACCACCCACACTGGCCCATACTCCCCTCACCTCCTATCTGGACCACTGCCTCTTTGTGTCTCTCTAATCTTGTGTTGAACATCAACACTCTCCAATAAGTGCTAACATCTGGGGGACATGAAGATGCACTCCAATATGAAGCTATCATGTAGTTGTGTAACTACTACATTTTATGACTGTAGGAAAACCTTTGTATGACAACAGTTCTACCAATTTACATTCAAATGTGTCCTTGTCCTGGTCCTCAATTTCTTTTTTTTTTTTACCAACTTTAGACTCTTTAAATCATTATTTGTGTCATTTTGCTAATTAAATTGATTAATAACTGTTCATCTGAGTTGACTATTAATGGGAGATGGACAAGAATTCCTTTGTATAGTGTCACTACTGTATGTTGTGCAATTATAAAAGGAATCTAAGACAAACTGTTTTTCTCCCTCTCTGGTGGCAAATCACTTGAATGCCGCAAAGGTTTTCAGGGTGGTGCTGAGCTCATGAAGCAAACAATCGTGTCTGTCCCTTGGGACAAAATGAAAGGATCACCAGGGAACCAAACCAAATGTCATCACAAAATTTGTTGACTTGCTACACTTCTAATTGGAAAGGTTAGTTTTCTGGGTCTACATTTTTTCCCTGAAGATATGGTATGGTTGCTTTGTCATTCTTAGCTGGCTTTGTATGTGATGTGCAATGCTGCTTTGACTCTAGAGAAGTGAGTTAATGAACAGCAGATGGTGCTTCTATCAGTATTGCATTAATGGCTTTGTGAAAAATGGAATATAGTGTTTCTTTTACCCTTGAACTTACACTGTTAAAATTTCCTTTGCAAAATTTAGGATGTTACACCCCTACCTGAGTATGTCAAAGGACTCTAGTTAAAGTAAGGGCTTGGTTAATGTTATTATATTTGCAAATGAAACTTTAGAAAGTAAGTAATTGATAGGAAGGTAAGTTACACTTCCTTTGTCTGATTTACTTTGGAAAATGCTAGCAAAAGTTAGCAAGACTCATCTTTCTACTTGAAAGAATTGAATAAATGCTAATATAACCTAGTGAAAAATGTAATTAGTGAACAGCTGGATGTTCCTCTGAAGGCCATACAATTAGCCATACAGCAGTGACTTGATGATTGACCCACCTTAGAGCAATGTAATATGAATATGAATTATGATTATTACTATGAGGAAGGAAATACTATAGACAGCAGTCTAGACATCAGCATGTTTTTATCATAACTAATAAGCCACTGTTATCAATATTATTCTAAAATGAGACGCTAATTAATTCCACTAAAAACAAATCATCTATTAGCCTCCCTATTTTACCTTTACCAATGTGCTACATTGCCTTTAGATATTCCCTGGGATTCTAGCATCACAAATGAGACTAAGATTACTTTATTGATATCACAATGGTCTAACTCATTTTTATGATTAATTTAATCACACTCAAACAGGTTAGTCATTTGCACAGTTGACTTCTATAACCCAGCTACATTCTATGACATCTCTAAACATCTTTTATGCTAGAACTTTTCCTCTTGTCTCACCAGAGCTACTCTGTTATGTTTAAGAATAACATATCCACAGCACATCTACAGGTACATCACGTTCAGAATTAATGTCTTAAGTCACCAATGTGTGTGTGTGCTTCTATGTATGTTTATTATATGTGTTTTCACACATGATTTATATATAAATATGCACATATAATGTACAAATGCATGTGTAACCAAAAGATAAAATATCTGAGGATAGAAGTTTAAGAATGTAAATGTGTCAGAAAGTTTATATGAGAAACACGAATACAGGTGTGTAATGTCTTAGAACTGTAGTTAATTGCACTTTTGTATGAAGTAATGTGATACTCAATGCTACTGCAGAACCTGACACTCTAAGAGCATTTACACCTACACATACTGGTTATAAATATATAGTGCATGACAGTACATATATCAACAAATCTGAGTCAACAGTACAAATATGTCTTAGCCTTAACCTCATTGATTCTACCTGCACTTAAACTAATTCTTATGGCAATCTAAAGCTTTGACAGCCAGTTGCTCTGTGTCTTGCAAAAAATTTAAATTTTACACAGAAAAATGCTTCAATCCTACAAATGCTGCAAGCCACAGTTGTTATTAAAATACCTTGAAAATATATTCTTATGTTGCCACATGCTCCACTCCTGATGCTTAATTTTCTCAGGTACCTCTACTACACAGTTTTACAGGATACTGTATAACAAATATTTATGATCAAATCAACCTGTGTGGAACTTCTCACTTGGAGTAACACTATCTTATTGATTTGGAACTTTTTCACAACTAACCACATGCGTTGGAAGCCTAAAAAGAGTTCTAAAATTATCTTTCTTTTTTTATCCATGACAGTTTACAGCAGGTTATTTTATTCCATCTATTTCCAAAGCAAGTATTCCACAAAGAATAAGTATGAATAAGTTCTGTCATTTTTTATTCAACCATTTAATCCAAAGTTTAGGGAAGCAGACCTCCAAGTCTCTAAAAGAGCACTATGATATTATAATTCACTAAGCATAGTTTTATTTATTTTTTCATAAAATTATGACCTAGGGCTGAGTATATAGTTTAGTAACATAAGGGCCTTCCTGGCAAGCACAAAGACCTGAGTTGAATGACCAGTACAAAAAAAATTACGATCTGTGCTCAGATTGTCTGAAAGGAAGGAGACCCCTCTTCCCTGAGGTACCATGGTATCACGATGGCCAGCTTATTGATGGTGCACTACCAAGGGTTACCAAAAAAAGTGTAACTATGTTTAACTTAATTGCAGACATGTTGTCATTTATCACCCCCAAAATACACACCTTCATTTTGAATGCACTCATCTCAGCATTCTCACTATTTGCTAGAGAAGCCTGGTGTTCTTTTCTTGTTCGTGTTCTCAGTTGTACTGTCATGGCTGCCTACATGTTCTGAATTAAGTTCAAATGTTTACTTTTTATGGTCATTTTGACTTTGGGGAAAAGCCAGAAGGGACATGATGCCAAATCTGGTAAATGAGGTAGATGAGAATGTATGATGATGTTCGGATTAGATATAAGTTTCTGTAAATGTTTTAAATTGATTCAAGATATCAAAGTAGGAAAAAAAACTCATATGTAAGAGGAATTCTGGAACTGCGTCAAAGGTGGCAAGAATAATATAGTAATTTGTTTGAAAACAAGGAGAGTATATTAAGAGAATTCAATGGCAGTGTTTCTGTAGCATATTTTTAATTAAAAACTCTCTGCATATTTTTGGGTATTGCATTTTTCTATGACCTGGATCTTGATTTTTAAAATTTTGAGGAAATAAGAGAAATTTTAATATTCAGGCACTATTGCGGCTCAGTGTCACTTCACCATTTACTGCCAGCATGCAAGAATTTTTAAAAAACTTTTATTTTGTATAGAGTCTTGCTACTCACCTTGGACTCATAATGATCCTTCTGCCTCAGCGTCCCCAGTGGTGGGATTGCAGGCATAAGCCACCATACCTGGTTTTGGTGGCCAGCATGGCAGTATGCAATATCAGGGATCAAACCCAGGTGCCTGTGCTTGTCAGACAGGCACTTAGACCACCAAGCTATCTCCCCAGCCCAAGATGCAAGATTTTTGAAAAGGAGACTCTTAAAGCTTTCATTACCCTTTATAAAGTTGATTGAGCCCTCAACAATTGAAGATACACCTAAGATTTGTAGGATAGCAATGAATGTCAAATGTTGCAGATTTAGTTAAAGCATACACAGAACTACTATATACAACCAATGATCAGACTAGTTATTAGTCACACTGGTCTTGTCATCCCACATGATCAAACCTGTGTTGAAAAATAAATATTTTTGGAGTGAAACCGCCCAGGCTTGCCAGACCCTGAAGTGACCCACAACACAGCCCAGCATGGAACCCTTCAGCACAACTCCCTGCAGAAAGGCTAGAGGCAAGACCCACCCAGCTGATTCAGGAGCAGAACATCCAGCCAGTGTGACACAAAGGGTTCACCTGCAAGGCTACAGCAGGAAGAAGTGGAGCACAGAAGCCAGACCCAAGCCACACCCACCTGGAGGAGTCTGAACTTCATAGATCTGGACCTGGTGCTAAGGTAATAACTCTATCTAAGCTCTACACCAAAAATCAAAAATCAGTGGTATACAAAATGACAAAGAGAAGGAAAAAAAGCAGTCTCAGGCCCTGAGTCCACAAATGCAGAGACACTAGCATAGAGGAAATTTGAAATCACACACCTGAAATCTCTGAAATAATAGTGTTGGAAGTAAAGAAACAATTACAGCAAGGTATTGAAGAGATCAGATCAGAAATAATTTTGAAGTGAAAAATGTAGTGATAACTGTAATCAAAGAAGTACTAAGTGCTTCTAAAGAAATACACTGATTAAAAAAGTAGAGCAGAATATAAAAATGACAGAATCCTGAATAAGCAATATAGGAAAGAAATAGAATGTATGAAACATTGAAAGTGATATACAGGAAATTAAATCAATCACAAGCTGGCAAATCTGTTTGAGTGAAAGTGAAAATAGACCCTCTCACCCTAAAGACACCATTGCAGCTAGTGAAAAAGTAAGCAAAGATCTCTTCAAAACAACTAGGATGTAGAAGAAAATAATTCAACATCTGTAAGACAATACAAAGATGAACAATGTGAGACTAATAGGCATCAATGAGAAGGAAGGAGTCGATACAAATAATATGAAAAGAATATGGGTGGAAGTAATAGCAGAAAATTTCCCAAATATGGGGCAACAATCTGACATTACGGTAACCGAAGCATATAGAACTCCAAATAACATCAACCCAGTTAAAACCACTCCCAGACATCTAATAATCAAGATCCCAGAAACTCAGCACAGGAACAGTATACACAAAAGCCAGTAAAGAAAAGAAACAGACCACATTTACAGGAAAACCTATCAGAAAAACAGCAGATTTCTCTTCACAAACCATCAAGTCAAGCAGAGCATGGAGCAAAGTACTTCAAGTCTTGCAAGAAAACAAATTCCAACCCAGACTGATGTACCCTGCAAAACTCTCTTTCAAGTATAATAGAGAAGTAAAATACTTCCACGACAAAGAATAACTAAAGAATTTCATGGTGACAAAGCCAAGGCTCCACAGATACTAAATCACGTTCTAGAGAGGGAGCAAAATGCTCACAGCCTCACTAGTAGCTCGGACTCAGCGATCTTCTTGCTTTCAGCCTCCCAGTCCTGGGATTACAGACATGCCCACCTGGGGGGCAGAGCTGGCACAGCATGTGGTGGCAGGGACTGAACCACAGTGCCTGTGCTTGCCTAACCATGTGCTTTAATCCGCTGAGCTTTCTCCCTGGCCTGTCATGCATCAATTGATAGGACTGAGTTTGGATTGTTTCCAAGATCCATCTATTGCAAATTGTATTACCATAAATATGGCTGTGCATATATAACTGTGGAATCATGGTTTTAATCTTTTAGTGGAAAAAAGGAAAGGGAATATTGGGTCAAATGGAATCTCTAGTGACTTGCTTTTTCACTGACTCTGGTCTATCATATGTTGTCCTTTGTTTCATCTTGCAGCTAATGGATTGTAGTTTTCATGGTCTCTTGCTAGTTTTAAGTGATATTTCTTTTTGTTATTGTGAGCCATGATCCTGTCTGCTAGGTCTGATATACATTCTCTTTTTTCATTTGGGTTTGTAAACTTTCAATGGAATTTTTAATTTCCTGGGTGTCTACTTGAATCTATTCCTTGGATTTGATTTTTTCCCTAAGTTAAGAATACATAGTTTATAACATTTTCCTATGCTCTATTTTTTTTTAAATCAATCTACTCTAGATTTGCTTAGTCGTTCTTCATTATGGTCATCATCTATTTTTAATCTGAGAGATTATTTTTATCTAATTTTCTCTATAACTTCATCTGTCTGGTTTTTTTCACTTCTATTGTTATTTCAGAAAATCAAGTGCATAAACTCTGATTTTCTGTATTTGTTGTCCCCTAGATTTGCTCTGGGCTGGCTAGAGGTCTGAGATTGTATTTTGCTTCTGCATATTGTTATTTTCTATTTATTAAATTTTAATTTGTTTCTATGTTGTTGCTTGTATTTTTATGTTGGGTAGCTTTATCACTGGCATCAAGGCTTTCCTAGGACATTGCTATTCCTAGGCAATGTCTTCTAGCTATAGCTGGCTCTTGGTCTTTGTGTTCATCCCAAGATCCTATTTTCTCACTTTTTTGAGGCAAGAAGTTTCCATCTGTTTGACTCAGAACCTGTTTATTTGGTATTGGACTATGGGAATAACTAAGACCCTAGACAATCACAACATGATCATGCAGTGACGAACAACTGATTCCAACAGGACCCTGCCTAAAGTAGTCATTTAGCAATAACAGTATCATCAAGCACAGACTAGAAACTGACAAAGTGGGTAACTCCATGGGAGCAAGATCCATAGTTATATGACAACATGCAACACCAACAAGGAACTTGTATGCGTGAGTGTCCCCCTTGATAGAGTGACAGCATCCCATGAGGGGATTTAAGAGTGACAGAGGACAAAACGGAATAATAACTGAAGAGAAATGTAGCAGAAGCAAGGTCAAAGGACAAACAATGACTGCTCAAGCTTTGTGAAGCTGTAGAAGAGGACAGGAGATAAAGAATGTGAAAGAGAGAAAAATGAATATTGAGGTAAACCGGACAGAATAGATAAAATGTTCATTCACCTGAAATATAAAAAAAAATCAAGAAAGACAGTGAGGAAAGAAAGAAACAAGACAGGCAAAACCAAAAATAGAAGTCAAAACCTAAATGACCACTCCCACACACAAAAGAAAAAAATACAGAAAGAAAAACAAAACAATCTATTAAATGAAGAGAAAGAGAAAGAGCAAAAGAGAAAAACTTTCCTCTAGTGCCTCCAGTTCTTTTAGTGTCCTAGTCAGAACTGAAATCTGCACTAAATAACCAACCAAGTGTGGATGACTGCCAGGTGCAGGGCTGCCCTTGGTTATCGTGCTGGCTTTTCTCATGTGTTAGTCTTAGGGCAAGGATAGAACTGTTGTTTGGCCAAAGCTGTTTGTGCTGCTGTTGGCAGGGGCCTGCACTCTCATGGTGCAGCCAGCAAAGGCCAATCACCAGACCATACCATTAGACACAGGGCAGTCTGGATGCGCTTTTCAGGTGCCTGCTTCTGCACTTGGTACACACAGAGCAGGGGGATGCTTCCATGCCCATCTAGCCAGGGTTAAGACTGGCTTTAGGAAACCACTGGAATGGAGTACGTGTATGCCCACTCCTACTTCTGAGCACAATCCTCTCAGTTTGCTGTGCAGTTGCTGGCAATGTACAGAGACTGGATGGCCATTTCCTCAATCTACTTCAGCATGTTGGCCATGAAGGGGACCTGGGGATATTGTGCTACTGGAGTTCGAGCCTCCAGCCCTTTGAGAGGAAATTGTGACCCCTTCTTCCTGCACTACTCTTCTCAGTGATTGACTTCTGTGCCTCATTCTACCTCCCTCATCAACTTGACTCTCAGGGGAAGCTTGTTCTTACTGCTTCCTCCAACTACAGAAGGCCTAGGTTATGTGCCCTGTTCACTGTGAACAGAAAAGCAATTTCACTGCCTCCCTGCCCAGTTGGCTACACAGCTGCTCCTGTCACCCACTCTGGTCTGTAGTGGTGAGCTACATTTTCCATAGCAATAAATCCTATTTTCTTCTACTCTGCTGTTTGTTCCCTTATGGATCCTGTGTGCCCTCTACTCACTTTGATTCCTCTTGGAGCCATTGTTTTCCACATTTTCAGCACTTTGTTGTAGAGAAGCTGAGTTGCTGGAATTCACCACTCTTCCATTTTTCTCTCTCACCATGTCTTCTTGGATGTAACTCCCTATGTGCATATAATTTATAATCTTATCACTTAAAAATGTTGCTGTCCAATGATACTGTTGGAGCCACACCATTATAATTCTCCAGTAAGAAGGGGGAGCAACACAAATGTGATGCTTAAGTCTCCACTCAAGCTACTTTGATTGACAGGTATTATGTCCCAGTGCATCAATTAATTTCTTAAAATCATGATATCTAAAATCTACCTAAAACCATGACCCTAAAATCTACTGAAATGCCAGTGGCCTGTTTATTTATGTCCCTGGCACTAATGCTTGATATTCTTTTCACTTACATTGCTGGCAATTGGACATTGACTGGATGCTTGCTAAAAAGCCCTAGTAATAAGACACATTGGAGCAGAGTAAATGTGCAGATTGTGCGTTACACTGCTGCACAAAATTACAACATGTGGTGAACCTTGACATGGAAGGTAAAAACATACATTTCTAAGTAGATGATGATAAAAGACCCAAAATTTCAGAAAAAATATTCCACATTATAACACCCAGTGTCAAAATGATGGATACAAATACAATCTTAAGCAAACTAAATGAAGTAAAGTAACATTTTAGTCAAAAACTGTTAGATTTCAAAAACTTAATAAGCACTAAAACAAGGAAAAAACAATTTACTAAAATATGGCTATTATGAATGCAGATAGTATGTTAACTGAGCATGTTTTGATCTTCAAAATAAATATTTATGTCCCATAGGATGTTATAAAATTTATATTTTCTTGAAACAAGATTTACCAAGATAGCCTATATGGATAGTCAAGAAATTTTTTTTATTTCTTTTGATGACTATGTTAGTGTATCAAAGAATCTATCCCCATGTTTATTGGCTTAATTTTATGTATATTTCTTTGGAAATTGACTTTAAGAAAACCACAATTTAGATGTTTAAGTGGTTTCAAATCATAGGATAGATTATTAGTTTACTTTGAGATGATTCCAATCCCTTGACAGTTTCATGTTTTGAAATACATTACCCCCCTGCGGGAACATTATGTGACCTCTTATAAAAATCCCCATATGTTATTAACTGACATCAACTATTAGACTTCAAAATATATTCACTAGAGAGTTTGACAGGTACTTTGTGTATCTGTCAGAGCTTTTTCCTTTTAGCTTTAGAACTAATCTCTAAAACTTGGCCCAGCAATGCCACCTGCTAACATTGAGAACCTGACTTGTCATGGCTATCTGCACTGCATGGATATGCCAGCTCCCCCTAACAATCACTCAAATACACTTCAAACTTTAATGAGATTTTACTTTCCATAGAGGCTGCTTTTATCTTACTTGAACAACTAGGCTTCAATAATTATAAAGTTAACTTCTTACCTGATTAATTAAATTAACCATTAATTTCATAGTTAATGGAACTAGCTTCCAACATGATGTGCTGTGTCTATCAAATATGTTTCTTATAGTTTTGTTCATATTACTCTTCCCCTCTTTAAGAACTGTGAATATAAGGAAAAATTCTATTTTTGTAGCAATAAACTATGTCATTAGTGAAAGAATACTTCAGTCTTCTTGTTTTTATCACGGAACCCTAGTCTGAGGTTGCCAACAGCACTCTTGGCACCAGTTGGATCCATTTCTAGAAAGCATGCCTAGAAGTGGATCCAACTCCTGTGGCAAGGTGGGCGGCCCTCCAGGATGGCCCTCTTCCCTATTATCTTGAATATAACCACCATAACTTGGGGAAAGAGTAATCAGACCCTACATCATTGTCATCTTTTTTCTCGACTGTCTGGCTCTGAGGAAATCAGCTGGTGTGATATAAGCAAGCAGCTTTATGAAAGGGGCCATGCATTAGTTGCTGAGGGTAACCTCTAACCAACACCCTGGGATAAGCCAACCTCCACCAAGATCCAAGCAAATAAATTCACTAGTGAGGCCTGCCTCGATGATGAATTAGTTGATAGTAATAAATGTTGTTTCATGACATGCATTGTAGAGAGATGTCAGTAATATTGCTCCCTAGGACTACCCTTTCTCACTTACAAATGCCAACACAGTTAATGCCTTAAGAAAGAGTTCACCAGAGCCATTATGAAGGAATAGGTTTTGGACAGATGGCACAAAATAAAAGTTTGTATCTGGAGAACACTTGGGATAGAACTAACACTTGTCACATGAACGCCCAAGTGTATAAAAGAAGAAAGTAGAAAAAGTACTTACTAGTGTCAAACCTGGTAATGGTAAAATAGAGAACATTCAGGCAAACCTGCTGCTAAAAATAGTAAAGGAATGAATGAATGAATCTGTAATGAGTTAAGAGCAGTCCAAGCAGAGAAAAATTATAGGGATTCCATGCCACCAACCAGACCCAGCATAGCAGTGGATGATAAACTATGATGGGAAAGCTAAACCCAGAGCTGAGATCTCCCAATGAAAAAAAAAATCTTGGCAAAGACCCAGCCCTGAGGGTGGGATGCCTAAAGGTCACAGCCTGAGAGCAGAGACCTAGAAACCAGGCAGATTTGGTTCTTGCCTGGAATGAAGACCAGGCTCTGTGATCTCAAGGCTCAGGAATCTGCCATCACCAGCTCTCAGCTCAAAGCCAAGCAGAGCAAGTTCACTGCAGAGCAAGGTTATCATCCAGAGCTTCAAACTTTCTCTACAGCTTTTGATATAAAATGTCCATCAGGCAATGAAAACCTACCCAAGAAGAGAGGAAGGCAAGTCATAGTCTAAAACCAAGATCATAGAACCAGTGCTTTGGGAATCAAGGTAAAGAAATCACTAAAATAAACTTTAAATAACTAAGGTTAATATGTTCAGGATATTAAAATTCAAGATGAGAATTTAAGCAAAGAGAATTTCAGCATAAAAAAATGAAAAGACAATTTAAGAGTAGAAAATATAATAACTGCAGATTGAATACCACTAAAGAAGATAGCCAGTCTAAAGCAGAGAAAACAGGATGAAAAGTCAAAGGTAACAAAAAACTCATTGAGGAAACAGAAAAAAAGTCCTAACAAAACATAAATTTGAATCCAAGAAGGAAAAGAGAATAAGGCAAAACAATGAAGAAAAAAATCAATAAAATTAAAATTCCTCTTTATCAAAATTCACCATTAAAAATTTGAGAAAGCAAATCAGACAGGGAAAATATATTTGCATTGAGCTGACCAGGACTATGTCCAGAATGGAGAAAGTACTATAAACCAGAAGAAATAGAAACTAATTCTTTTAAGTAGATATGAGACTCACACAATCTTCTGACAGAAGAGATCTTTCTGACAGACAGCAAGCACAAGCAAAGATGCTGAAACCTCAGTCATTAAGAAATGAAAATTGAAGCCTCCAATTCCAGCTTTCCAGAGGCTGCACCAGAAGGATTGCAAGTTTGAGCCCAGGCTGGGCAGCTTAGCTAGACTTTCTCTCAAAAATAAAATAAAAAGACACAGGAATGTAGCTCAGTAATAGCATGCTTGCCTAGCATATATGAGACACTGGCTTGCTTCCCAGGACCACAAAAACAAACAAACAAACAAACAAAAGACATGGTTATTGAAGGGACAATGCAGACCTGCACAACACCAAAGAAAACAGCAAAAGCAACAACAAAGTGATGATACTGCAGGCTGGCAAGCATGTAGGTAAAAGGCTCAGACACCCTTGGAGGGAAGGAATCGCTTCAGGAACAAGACTCTAAGTTGGCCACCTGCTCTGTGCTACATGCATGCCTTTGTGTATATCTTCAACAGAACTCCACAGATGTACAACGAAGACTCATGCTAGAAGTTCAAAGATGTTTGTAGTTATAATTGCTCAAAATGGAAAATAACCAAATGTTCATTAATAACATAATGGGGAAGTGGTGTTATATTCAGGGAACAAAGTATTGCCGCTCATAGTTAGCTGTCTTCCCGCAGGAAGCATATCACAAAGAGAAAACACTGCTCAAAGAGTAGTGAAATGAAAGAGAGCACTGCTCTATTACAAAGAGCATAATAGAAGTATTTGTATGGCCCACATTGTCACCTGAATAGTACTGATCCAAGTATGTATGTCTTTAAAAATGTTTTCCTTCAGCAGAAAACTTAGTATCTGTGTATCCCGTAGTGTTAAATTTGGCCTAAACTAGCCTGCATATACCTTAGTGACAAAATTTAGCCAAAAGCAGCCTCCATATATAGTGAATTGCAACCTTGCTTGATGCATAAGCAAATTATAGCCTAATCTAAGAGTACACTCTGGTTACTAAGCAACTGAGCTAGTGATAATCATGGCTGAAAAACCCTTAGCCAATCCTAGGATTTGTATTTTCTTTTTTTTTTAATTTTTGTTTTATTGAAGTACAAATATCAATGAGATAGTTTTAAGATACCTTGACAAGATGGATTTGATAAATTAATACATTGCAAACTGTTTTCATAATGTTTTGGTATCATAGAAGGTGCATGCATGATATTATACTTACAGACATTATTACACCATATGTCTCTTATCGGTAAATAAAGAGAGTGTAGCTGTTTGCATATCTTATGTTTTTATACCTGAATTACATCAAAGATTCAATAATTAATACTTTCTACCTTGTTATTTTCCTAGTAGTTGTCCATAGTACTAGAAGCCGACATAATATCCTGTCCAACCACCATTAGTGCAAATCTTACCTTTCATAGAATTAGGTAGAAGCACAGCGTTATCTATCCCAACTGTACTGTCCATACACACACATCATGATTCTTCCTTTCTATACCCCTTCCTTTGTCTACACCTGTCAAAGATGGGCACTCCATTGTCATTCAACTAACTTAGGTGCTTGAACTCAACAACACAGTCCTACACAGTCCAGCATTTCACAACAATGGTGAGTTATCTGAACAACAATGGTGAGTTATCTGATGTATTTTCAAATTATGCCCAAAGAGAGATACAGCCACTCTGTACCAGTGTGGAATCTCTGTATAGTGTTTCCTGTTTTCTCATTATAAAAATAGAGTTTCATATTAGAAGTGCATGGATTATGACACATCCTTGGTCTGGAGTACTGTCTGGGTCTAGAACTCTTTGTTGCTTAAATTTAAATGGCCTCAGGTTTCATTTTCAATAGTTATATGAGTATTATCATTCACCAGATTTTTTAATTGTTAGGAAAGCTGGAAAAATAGGCTGACATATTTAATACCAATTCATAAAATACAGCAAATAAAAAGCTCATGGATGACATCAATTTTAATTGATATATAATCATTAAGAATACTTTCAAAGCTGCAGAACTTTACTGAGATTCATGTTTTTTGAAACGAAGAAGTGTGTTACACAAATAGAGCATCAAATCTTGTTCTTGGATAATTTTATTAAAAGACAACTACTTCACAGGAAAATACACTGAAGATACAAAGCAATTAAACATAAGACAGGATGTTCCACCCCATTATGCTGAATGAAATGCAAATCGTGCTCTGCTGGCAAAAATTTGAGGACTGACAAATTCTGACAGTCCTAACAATGATAATGAACTATTGCTTGTACTCAGCATTCCTGTCTGCTCTTCCAAGTCATGGAACTTTTATCCCTTAACTCCACTTCCATGAGCCCATGATAAGGAGGAATATAACCCCAACCTGAGAAATACAATTATCACATATCTGCTTAAACAAAAGATGGATGTTCTAAACAACATCAAATTATTATAAATAACCTAAATGTCCATGTTTTAGATATAAGAAAAATCTTCTTGCCTCATTGTCTTACAAACAAGACTATTCTTCATGATTCTGAAAAACAAAAAGTTGGAGATCAGAGACTGGTTTCAAATTGCAAAAGATCTCTGGGTTCTCACAAGGCAGAAATAGTAAGCTTATGCTTGCACTTCCTCAACAAGGATGCTAATACTATTCTTATAGCTTTACCATCAGAAGGATAGGATAAGGTAAGATACAATGATGATAGGATAGAATGGGATAGGATAGGTCAGAGTAGGATAGGATAGAACAGGTTGGGACAGGACAGGAAGGGACAGGACAAGAACAGGATATCATAACACCACCACAATCAGGGACAGGGTTTCAACATAAAAATACATATCTGCACAACATGCCACTTAGCCATTGAAAGCTTATCTAGGAAAAAAAAAAGAAAACTTATCTAGGCCCTAATATAAATAAACTTTTCAAAACTTGAGACATATAAGGAAATCCAAACACTGCTAATGTAACAATGATAATGAACTATTGCTTAATGTTCTGGATATGTTTAGAGTTATCCATAAGAGATACACAATTAAGTATTGAATGAAATGTTTGCTCTAAGCATGCATGGGTAACTGAGATGGTGACAGGGACAGAGACTACCAGCACAATATCTCCATGGTTCTAAATGTCTGAAATGCTCTGTACAAGCTTTTAAAATTGCTTATTTCTGGGCCAGCCAAATAGCTCAGTGGATTAAAGCATCTGTAAGCAGGTGCAGGGGCTGGGGGTTCGATCCCTGGGCCTACCATGTCAGCCCTCCCCTGGGGCATGATGAGACAGCAATTGAAACTGGGCATGTGGCAAACACCTGTAATCCCAGCTCTTGGGAGGCTGTAAACAGGCAGATCACTATCAGTCCACTCTAGTAACAGGACCCTGAAAACCCTGTAGACCCTTCCCTAAAATATAAATGAAATAAAATAAAATTGTCTATCTCTGTATTTATGTGATTATCCTAAAACAAGTTGTTGAGCAAAATAGCAGAGATTAGTGTTAATTATGGGCATGTGTTACTTGAGGAAAATCTAGGTAACCCCAGTAGCTTTATTTGCTCTTAGTGCACTTATAAATTACATATTTATCTGGGCTTGAACGCACACACAGGTAATCCAAGTCCTAGCAGGTGAGGGTAAGAAGATGGCAAAC
The DNA here is from genome assembly GCA_004027165.1 of Ctenomys sociabilis. Classification (NCBI taxonomy): domain Eukaryota; kingdom Metazoa; phylum Chordata; class Mammalia; order Rodentia; family Ctenomyidae; genus Ctenomys; species Ctenomys sociabilis. The sequence goes on from PVKA01001465.1 coordinate 33,313, forward strand.
TCAGGCCCAGCCTGGCAACTTATCAATCATGTGAAATCCTTAAAAGAAAAAAATAAATAAATAAATAAAGCAAAACTAAAAAGGACTGGAGTTGTAGTTTAGGGTCCTGAGTTCCATCTCCAGGACTGAAAAGGAAGAAAAGTCCCTAATTTTGAAAGTCACACAGCTTGGCAGAACACCATTAATTTCCCACTAGCTTTGCTGTAGATAACAGCTCTGATGTGGGCTATGATGAAAAACAGTTGTCTGGGTTACATTTTGGACTTGTAGTTTGCTTTTTCTGAAAACTCTCACTCTTCCTTTGAGCCTAAAGAGGTCCACAGTGTGACTAGAACAAAATGAAATTCCTGTCCTCATATTGCATCTGTCTCCTTTGCTGCCTTCTTCTTTGGATTAGATTCCACTCAGCTCTACATGTAGACATGTTGATTACTTGAAAAATATTTTTTGTACAGTGCTACAGTGTAGGAGTATCTTGCTCTAGACTGACCAAGTCTCCTCTCCTCAAAGCCACATAAAATCAGTAGCCAACATAAACAGGCCCACCAGGTCATTACAGTAGCAAAAGGCAGTAGTATCCTAGATCCTGGAAGATCCCTGCCTATTCACTGAACAGCCAGTGTATCCCTTCCCTCCATTACTCTCTTTCTTCCACTATTTTTATCCTATATCTGTAATCCCTTAACTATTCTGGAGTTAAGAAGCTGATTTGTGAGCAAATCTCCTTTTTCTCTGTTCTTTGGACACTGAATAATTTTTTTTTCCTGAAAATGCATTTCTTAGAAATTGTTTTTCTGTGTGATGAGCTTCAAACTAGGCTCTGTAGCATACATGTGTACAGCAGGCTGCACCCTGCTGTTAGTTACTTTATGTTGTATAGAATAGAAGCTTTCAGACTGTGTTTTGCCCAAGTGCCTCCATTTCAGAGAACAACAGCTTGTTCATTTTGAATGCAAATGCTTAGGCAAGATGACTTTGCAACTTGTCTGTGCAAAAAGACAACCACCAGATATTGGACACATCAAACTTGTCAATGAAAGAAAACACCAAAATAAAATCACCTCAAAGCTGTGGAGCACAATCATAAGTCATAAACATAAAAATTAATCTTGCTGATAAAACTATCACAATTTATAAATTTATCAGATTGAATGAGGGGACACAACCTAACACACATAACATACTTAAATATATCAAAGAAAACCAGGCTCGTGAGCTTATCAGACACACCACAACAACTAAGGTGGGCACGCTCACCTGGATCATATGAAGGACACTCAACACTGGGTTACAGTGACAGCAACAAACACCAAGCTGTCATCTTATCAGACCACCCCTGGAAAGCCTCCTTTGGTCAACAGGCCATGAAGTCTGGCTCTGGTCCTTAGTCCTTAGTTCATCTCAGTGTCTCTGCCTGACTTAGTCCATTCAAACTGCCTGCCTTCCAGGGTTAGGCTCTGAGTCAGCTCTGCCCTGGGATCCTCTCATGCCTGAAAGAAGCTCTGCTTGGCCTGTCACATCTAACCCTTGTGGTAACCTTTCCAATCACTGTAGACTTCCTGCTTTAATTTTCCATTTTTCCCCCTTTTATTCCTCAAGCTTTTTCAAGCCCTTCCTTAGCCATCCTGTAAGCTAACTCATATTTGTGTGAAGTGTGATTTGAGTGTTATAGGTAATTAGTAATGAAGATTAAAATGAAAGAACCCATGATTTCCCAGATCACTAGCCACTGAGTAAATTGACAAAGTTAGAAAAAAGGAGATAGCTTGTGAATTTATTTTGATTCAATAAATTCAACTTTGTAGAAATACATAAGCATGTCCAGTCTATGTTAGTTCACTCACAAGAATGTAGTTAAGCATATGTCTTCAGGGTTATTCCTCAAAATAATCACTATACTACTTACAGTAGAACAAACTGATACAATGATTTTGTTGATATAAAACAATAGTTTTTTTTTTTAATAGTTTACTCTATGTAGCTCAGGAGCATAGATCTGAGTTACCTTGAATGATGAATTCTGATTTGGAAGAATTTACAGAAACTTTTACAGAGAACAAAAGAAAGTAATAAACCAATTATCAAATACATTTGTGGGAATATTGCGTAGGGTGACAGCAAGGTAGTAAAATATCTCTTTAATAGATTTTGTATGTTATCTTATAGAATTCTTAATTTTAAGGTTGGTGGAGTCATATTTTTAGAAGTTTAAGGAATGGGAGAATATTAGGATAGACACTGAAGTTTAGTTAAATAATTATTATAGGGCCCAAGATTGCCCAAGATAGGTTTGATCTATAATATTCAGTATCTCCATAACCTTAATGTTACAGTCATCCAAAGTCAGATAGTTGGCAATATCTTTAATATAGATGCATCTCTGAGAACTTCATTTCACAATTTTAAATTACTACTTATTATGATAGTTTTCTGCACCATTTGTATGTTCAAATAAACCCTCTATTTTCATAATTGGATAAAACAATAAGCTGTTTCATTTCCTAAATGAAGGATAGAAAGTCCCACATATGCCAAGACCTAGGGGTGGTAGGATACAGACAAGGACAGAGGCTGGAAGAATAGGCCTGAGGTCTGGACTTGAGGACTATCAACACAACATCCACCAAGCTGGTGTGGACCAGCTTGGACCACACCCATCAATAGCGAAAACAGTGGGACAAGAGCTCACACAGCCATAGCCGATGAAGGAATCACTGAATCTTGGGGTGCAAACAAAGGATGCTGATCATTCTTGACATGATTTAAAACAAAAGATGTAAAATCAGACTCCACCCAAATGGGCAATAAGAAAGCGATGTCATCAGGTTTAAAATACACTATGTGAGGTGTATTTGAAGTCTTCAGAGATAAATTTTGCAAATGATGTGGATTCCAACACAGGGCACTTGATAAAGGACAGACACAGGTGTGGCAGGCAAAGGAGGTTGCGTTGTGCTTGTGGATAGTGTTAAACAACCAGAAAGAGATGCACATAGGTTTTGGGGATTCAACCTAAGTGGCGTAGCCAAGACCACATGATCAATGCCAGCTGGTGGGCCCATCAGCAATTAACAGGTGGAGTCATTTAAAGGCAATGTTCATCAAACATAAATATGTTAGTTGTTATCTTCTTTTCCAAGATAATCAAAATTATAATTCAAATAAGCAGCCTAATACCTCTTCAGCTTGTTTCCCTATAACTGGATTTGGTCCCCACAGCCTTTTCCAGGTCTGAAACCCTAGGGATCTGTGTTCCTTGGATTCCTCCTCCCTCATAGCTTCTGCCTTTCAGAGCTCACCTCTTCCACATAGTCAGCTCTAGCAGAGCAGTGCTGCACATTTCTTATGTTGGATGCAGTGTTTCTCTACCTCTCTGGAGCTAGAACTCTTCCAGAAATTTGCTCTTGAGACTTACAGCATCTGCTCTAATCCTAGTGGGTTTCTCCTTAACTCCTCCTTTTCTGCCGAATACCAAAGGATGCTTTGTTATATTCTATAATGGGCACAAATTATAGAATAAATTTGGTAAAAACCACAAACAGTACCAAACACTTGTAAAATATTTTCTCACATCCCCTTTCCTGAAATTTCAGAGCAGATGTGCCCTGAAATATTGCTCCACAAAATATAGTGCAGGATTCTCCTGTGTTGTTGGTGCCAGGAGAAGGGGGACCACTGCAAGGCAGTAACCAAAGGAACAGGAGGGATGGTGGGAGTGTATTCACAGGTAAGTCTTGCCAGTAGATCAGAACTTTCCATTGTTTCTAACAATTGAGAGGTAACTGGGGACACCATGTGCTATCCTGCAGTGCGTCACCACTTTTTCTTAAACAAAATAGTTGTTGAGTTCAATTGCCTCATATTTGTTGCCCTTCTAGAGGTTGCAGATACTAAAGAAGAGGCTCTGGATGTCAAGGGCTCTGTTCCCCCCACCTCCAGTAGAGCAGGGATTACCAAACAAGGGAGGGATCCTGAGCATGGGAATCTTTTATGTCCACCTTCTACTCAGTTATTTATCAATTGAACCCAGAGCAAGCCAGAGGTAAGAGAGAAAGCACAGAACTGTGAGTGCCCTGTGGGTAGGCAGATTGGAGCAGGGTCACCAGTAGACCAGGAGTAGCCACTTGTGTTCTCTCCAAGTATCTTGCACCCTGTGTTGAGCTTTAATCTCTCTTCACAGGTACCCAGTGAATGGAAGTTTCCTTCAGAGTTCTGATCACAGCCAGCTCTAAAGGCTAGAAAGTGTGTCTCATAAAGGCCCAGGCCGATAACGAGTTTCCAGTTTCTTCCAAGCCATATGATTTACTCTTTGGACTCTAACAAGCATCTGGTACATGACTTCCTTTACTTTTCACTGCCTTGTGAGGAAGGAGTGCTTGTAACACTCGTTTTATTGTCCAAGGTGAGATGTATTTGCCTAATGTTATACTGGTTAATGACCACACTGAAACTAAGAAGCAACTTGCTACATAGGCCCACTTGGAACCCCCCTACTCTGTGCAGCTTGTTCCTCCACAACAAACTGCACTTACTGATGAAAACTTAGTTTTCAGCTAATGTAGAGCAGTGGAACCTTTAAGAGGTGGGGCTACATGAGAAATCTTTTGGTCACTAGAAATGCATTCTTGAAAGAGATAGTGGGACGCTGGTTCTTTCTTTTTCTTTTTGGGTCTTTTTTTTTTTTTAATGTATTTGGTTGTTATAGGGTCTCACTATGCAACACTATGCAGCTCAGAATGATGGTAATCATGTTTTCAGCCACACCAGCACTGAGATTACAGGTGTACTCCACCACCCCCGGACTCTGGCCAGCTCAGCCTGCCATGGCAGTAGGGTTGATGTGGCATGTGGTGCCAGGGAATCAAAATCATATCCCTACACTTGCCTAATCTTATCTAAGCAGGCACGTTAGTATGCTGAGCTATCTCACTGGCCCTCTTTTTGGGTCTTAAATGAGTGGTTTGACTCTGCACAAACTCCACTAAGATATGATACCTCAACACAGGCTCAAAGCACAGAGGTCAACCGGAACTTCCAAATCTGATACAAAATAAGCTTTTCTTACACATTGATTGTCTTGGGTATTTTCTTATACTGATGAAAATATGACTAACACATAACCACCCAGTAATCAACAGCTATCTGAAATGTTAGACTGCTCATCTGCACACTGTGAAGGCAAACCACGATGCCAAATATAACTGTATAACTGATTCCCAAGCCATGAAGACAAATTTAGAGGCTAAACTCTCACTGTAAGCATTTTGTTTTTATCCTTCCCTGAAAATATGATCCAGGCATTATCAATACAAGTCATATTTTATTTCAAAGCAGAATTTTATAAAAGGAAAAAGAAACAGTAGTGCCTAAAATTAAGATCAATCTAAAGTAGTAATTCAAGGCATTAATCTTCCAGGCATAGTGATGTGTGCTTGTAATCCCAGCCCACAAGAGGCTGAGGCTGTGAGTCCATGGCTAGCTTGAATTGCATTGTTAGAGCCTGTTTAAAAAATACATTAATTCTTAAAGCAGAAAAAATAAATTTTTTATCATAGCTGAAAAAATTTGGTAGGTTACACAAGCTAGTGGAAATCAGTACAGCCTACCACAATCTTTTAGAAGTTATTTGACAATACACTTTAAAGAATTACATGTATAGGGCTGGAAAGATAGCTCAGTGGACTATGCACCTGCTTTGGCTAGCACAGGGGTCCCTGGCCCTGCATGCCACACTGACTCTGCCCCCAGGCATGCTGAGCCAGCAAATGAATCTGAGCATGGTGGTGCATGCCTAAAATCCCAGTACTGGAGAGGTTGAAAACAGGAGAATCACTACAAGTCTGAGCTGCTTAGAGAGACTTTGTACTAAATACATTTTAAAAAAGAATTATGTGTGTATATATATGCATGTAAATGCACAATTGTACCTCTAGGAATCCATCCTAAGGATCATTATGAATATTGGCAAATTTGAGAAGACTTAACTAGAAAACACCCAAATCAATCAAAATAAAGATCTGGGCTACTCACTATGTGTGACACACTTGTATAATGGAAAGACACATGCTCTCTTAACTCTTAGCTGGCTGATCTATCAAGTCAATTGATACTTTTCCCTGAAAGCAGGCACAGGGGGCAGGAGTTTGATCCCCAGGCCTGCTATGCCTGCCCCGCCCCAGGGGCATGCTGAGACATCAATTGAGACTGGGTGCGGTGGTGTGCACCTGTAATCCCAGCTCTTTAGAGGCTGTAAACAGGCAGAAATGTAGCAGTAGGAGACTAGGAAATGTGAGGTTGTGCCCCAGGATGGTGTCCAGACAACCAGGCTCAGCTTGGAAAATTCAAGTAAACTAGAGTACATCCTAAAGTACATGATGTCACTTCAAGGGAGATTTGAATGTAGGGAGTTTTTATTCTGTTAAAATGGAATTTCCTTTGAAGATGGGTGCCATAAAAATAGGATTCAACAAGTAGAGTCCTAAATTCCAACGATAAACTTGGACAGGAAGAAGTAAATGTAATTCTTCATCCCCAAGTCTCCAAATGCTTTGTAGTGCATATGAATAGCACTTTCTGCATCTGAGCAACAACTGAAAAGCCTCAATCAGGTTTTCCATATGAACCTTGAAGCAGAGTGACGATTCCACAGGAGCCTCAGCCAAGCCAGTGAACACACTAGAGGATAGATGGATGTTTTCCCAGGCTTTGTACAAAGACACAGAATCAGGCTCTGCTAACATACGGGTAGCTATAGTGATGTGAGTGCCACCATTCTGCTTTGTGAGCAATACTTGAGAAATCAGTCTAGTTTCTTGTAACAAACAGATTGGAACTGCTTTGCACATCAAGCTAAGCATCAATTCCAAATGAAAAATTTTTAACTTTTCTATAAGGAAAACAATAAGTTTTGAATAACAAGGGCGCAAAGACCTTTTGAAACATGTAATTAAGGGAATGTTGAGTGAAATAAATCAAATGCTCAAACACTGTGTCTTGTGTCTCACCAGAGTAAGGCTTAGTATGCACAAAGAGTGCAACAGGATGGTCAGGAAGAGACAAGGGAGTAGATCTCATGCAAATGTGAAGGAGTCCTGGAGAACAGGCAAGGGGAGAGGTAGAAGGGAAGATACACCAAGTACAGGAACCCAGTAACCTCAACAAGTGTAAACACTGCATGTCATAATCACGAACTAAGATTAATAATATTAATGAGAATAAAAATGAGGAGAGGAGATTTAGAGGAGAGAGAGGTAGATGGGAAAAGAAAGGGATTTAAGAAAAAACAGTGGCCAGGGAGATGGCTCTGTGGAATAAGCACTTCCCTTTCAAGCCCAAGGCCCTGAATTCAATTCCCTATTATGCCAAAATGAAAAAAAAAAAAAAAAAAAAAAAAAAAAAAAAAAAAGAAAGAAAGAAAATGCAACAAGCTGCATTGTGCTCATTACCCACTCCCCAAGATAACCATAAGATACATGTATTGTAAATACGTGCTAATAAAAACTAAAAAGTTATATAAGAGGAAAAAAATACCACTGCAAGAGCACATAAAGGTTCCAGTCTATTGGCCAGTGAACATGGAATCAGAGTCAAAGCTGATATTTTTAATTGTTTTACAATGAACTCCAGAGATTGTTTTAAATATCAAAAGACTGTCAAAAACACACTGAGTATGTGGGGAGGAGGAAAGGACCTTTTTTATTATGGGAATTTTATGCTTCCTGTTCCCAAAACAAACACCTTTCAAAGAAAGATGATTTGGGATAATACTTTTAATCAAGCTGTAATTTTCTGTTGTCTTTTAATATTATCTCAGAGTTTCTCCAGTTTTACCTCATGCAGAAAAAAATTAATTCTGAAATGTAAAAACTCTGCTGTAAAAACAAACATGCCAATACAGATTTCTTCACTGTTTGAACCTTTGTGGACTAAATTAAAGACACTCTTCATCTCAATGTGAAGTCGTTCCTTTATGAGGACTGGCAGAAGCAAAGGCTGCACTGAAAAATGGATAAGTGTTTGTTTTGGGAATTCGCTTCTTCAATATTGAAGAAAGCACAAGGTCGGGCTATACCAGCTGTGTTTCTTTAAAGTGAATTCCATCAGGTTTACGCAATCATATTTGGTGTATACACTTTCAGATAATAAAGCTCATTAGTCCCCCGGTTGGCATTAAACTAGGCCTCATTGCAGAGCTGCCTTTAAAACCAACTAGCATGAACACTCAACTGTAACTTCTGTGTCTTTGTTTTCCACCTGGAACAATTGCTGTGAGCCTGTGTGCCCCACATGGGCTGGGACTCGTTTGGATGCATGGTATTTTTCTCCTTGTCAATATCACTTGGAGCCTGGAGGGAGGACCATACAAGTATCCTCCAGTTCATGCCATTGTCTGCAGTTAAACAAGTCCTCAGATTGGGCCACTGACAAACAATAGAAGTCTATTTGACTCACAGTTCTAGAAACTAAGTCTAGGATCTGGGAGGGCTTGCACTGTGCCACAGAATGGCAGAAGTTGTCACTGAGAGGGGGAGGCTGTTAAACTCACCTGTTTAGTAACTTACTCTCACCGCAACAAACTCATTCCTGAAATATTTACCAAACCCAATTTTCTGTGCTTGCCGCACAGTATGCCAATCACTGAGATGAAAGAAAGTTTATGCCTATGAATTTATTCCAGTCATGTCGATATGGGACAGCTAACTCACACTTTCCTCCCTGGATTTAGAGTGTGGGAGTATCTGCAAGATAGAGGAGCAGGGTGTTGTGCAGCATGGAGAACAGGTGATTGGAGGAAGGGAAAAATGAAGTCAGCCATGTCTACTCAGAACTCAGGGCTCTTTAGAGTATGACTGTTCAGAAATAGGAGCATTACCATGATCCATGGTGGAGCCACTCAGTGAAAACATAAACAGGCCAAAATGAAAGCACTGGAGTCCTCCACTGGTTGCCAAATCTACCTCTGGGCTCCTGAAAAACAACTTGAACCATCACCACAGTGAAAATACATTAGAAATTTTATCTGTAATAAAGCTAATAGGGATCGATTACTTTATAATTAAGTGAAGTTATTTATAAAATAAATGAAGACACAACTAATTGGAAGCAAGTGAAGCCAAAGGATTAATTCAGGTTTTCTGTCTGCTTAAAGACAAGGATATTAGTTCATTCATGAGCACAGGATTCCTGTGACTTAATGTCTTCCCACTAGGTCCTGCTTCCCAGCACAGTTGCATTGGAGATTAAATGTCCAATGCATGAGCTAGGGGAGGGGCATATTCAAAAACCCACATAATGGGATGCTCCCCAATATCCTCCAGAAAAAGTATCCCTATACTCCCTGTGGCCCCAGACCCAGCGCAGCTCCGCCTGTGAGTGAGGGCTCCAGGCCCGCTGCGCCGGAGGAACTGAACTTTTCCCAGCCTTCTCCGGTTCCAGCCTGCAGCCCTGGACCCAGCACAGCTTGGCTGACCCAGCACAGCCTACCCAGTAAATCAGAACATCCTTCTGGGAGCCCAGCGGACCCACCAAAGGCCAGGCCCGCCCACCTAGAGATCAACCTGACTGAGACACAAGGGCCAACTCCAGCAACTTTCTGGATTCTCGCCCCAAAGCCAGCCAAGATAGTGGGAATATTCACTACTTGCTCTGCATGCTGATTTGGTTCGTGCTTGCCTGACCAGGGAACCAACAGAGGGGAACCACAGGAGCTGCAGCAAAGAGGAACTGAACACAACAGCTAGATCCAGGCCAGGCATAACTGAATAATCTCAAACTTAATAGACTGGCACCTGAATCTCATTACACACTAAGGTTATAGCTGCACTTAAGCTCTACACCAAAGGTCAGAGGTCAATGCTATACAAAATGACAAAGACAAGGAGAAAACTGGAATCTCAGGCCTTAGTCCACCAGTAAATGCAGATGACACTAGCTCAGCTGAAATGGATGAATTAACAGATATGGAAGTAAAGGAACAACAGCTGCTAGAAAGGTATACAGGAAATCAGATGAGAATTTATTCCTGAAATAAAAAAAGAAATATCTGAATACATAGCATCTGAAATAAAGAATCAAATCCAGAAACATCTGGGGGAAAACCAACGCTCACACAGACAAGTGCAGAGAGCACTATTCCAGCTGAAACATATGCATTAACAGTGTCTGAAGCAAAGAAACAACAGCAGAAAAATCATGAGGAGCTCAAAGCAGAAATGATTTCTGAAATTAAAAAAGAATTCTTTGAAAAAAAAAGAATTCTTTGAAATCATACCATATGAAGTACAGAAATAAGTCCAGAAATATA